>CM076404.1:3138848-3198144 GCA_038363315.1 Mugilogobius chulae
AAATGGCTGCCTAATAGGGTTTGAAGTGGTTACTGTGGGGGGTTTCAAAAAGTGTGGTTAAAATTTGGGGGTTTTTTTTTGTCAGAATGAGCAAAGGAGGGTGGGCAAATGGGTGCACGCTGGTTATGCTACGGGAAGCAGAAGCTATAGATGTGTGGCTAACTTCATGGCGTGGCCGGGGTACCTAGCTGGGGGGGTGCGTAGGATGTGTGCGTACTGTACTAGGCTGACTGTGTGTCAACGAAAAGGTGAGGCTATTGTAGTGGGACACGTGGGGTGGTAAATGTGGTGGCGGTAGAGAAAGTGAAGCGTGACGAAATACTACTGAGGTGCGCGAAAGGTGGGTTACTGTTATGAAGCTACTGTGGCCGAAAGCGGTGGTGGCTAAAACTGGATAAGTATACAACTTCAGATGGTGCTAAATAGGGGTGCTATTCTCTGTTATTAGATGAATTACTGTGCCAAGGAGGAATGGTGTACTTTGTATACTGAGCTGTGCTAACGATAACAGTGTAAGGGCGGTACTTGTATGAAATGTTGCCCAAGAGTGCAGTGTTTTAGTATAACTACTGTGGGCCCAAAGTGTCATGAGCTTTATACTGAATGAGGGTGTGAGGGGGCAAAAAAGTATGTGTCTTAACCCAGAGTGTGTTACTGACTGGGGGGGTGCTAAATGTGTGCAAATATTTGGTTAGTAATGGTGGCTAAGAGTGTGGGCTACGTGGTAGTATGCTTTTAATCTCCGTATCAGAACCAAATTAGTTGCCGCGCAGCCTGTTAGATTTTTTAAAAAATAGGTTCATAAATGTGAATTTTTTGCTTGTCTTGACACGTAGCTAGTTTTTGCCAAACTTTCATTGGTCTGTGAATAAAAAAGGTTGATTGAGCCTGTATGTTTTTTTGATTATTTTTGAGGTATGGCGCTAAGCCGAGTTCATTTTAAACACATTTTTTTTTTGTAGTATAAAAAACAAAATTTTTTGCCGACTTGAATTTTGGGTGATATAAAAAGACTTTTCGTTAACGTTCAGGGGGTCAAAATTGAGTTCGAAAAGGAAAGAATAATAATAATAATAATAAAAATAATAATAATGGAAATTTTTTTTTCTCCTATTATTTTCTCCTAAACTACAAGAAGCTAGATTCACGAAGTTTCTCAAATTGTGCCCCATCACAAAAGAGCCCTCTGTGATTTTTTTCACAAATCTAGGCCAAACGGTTTGTCTTGTACGAATTTTTGAAAATAGAAATTAAAGGGGGCGCTATTGGGCCATTTTATGACATACCGCTTGATATGCATATCGTCGCGTTCAGTTTCCAAATGTGCACAAACGCTCTATTTTCATTTTCCCATTAAAAAATCGAGCAAAAGAAAGATTTTTTCAAATTTCCAAATTTTTACAATTTTGTTAAAAAATCACCGTGACCACACCAAACATGATATTCAATTTCAAACCATTGATTTCATTTCACATGGGTTTACTGGTTCTGGCCAAGTTTGACGTGTTTTCGACCAAAATTGTGGACGTGCTGGCCCAAAGTATGAGGTAATGCGCTTTTCCGAGTGACGTGTTTGAACCAAGATGGCCGACTTCCTGTACACTTGGGGGCGGGGCCACAATATGATTTTTTTCATGTTGGACATGCACTATTTTTCGGGCCAGGTTTCATATTTTTACTGCGACTTTTTTCGGCGTCGGGCTCCCATTGGCCCAATGTTATTTGATTTTCGAGGGGGCGCTACCGAGTCGTCTTTCATTATTTTTTCGCGCGGTCTTCACTCAAAATTAGAGCTCACTGAGTTCTAATTTTCGACACCACTCCCGGGCACGTGCGTCGTCGTTTACTGCGTCGTTTTCGCGATTTCTCCCCCCGACGCCAATTCCAATAGTCCCTCGCCGGGACTTCGTCCTCGGCTCGGGCCTAATAATAACGGCAACTTTTTTTTTCCTATTATTTTTCTCCTAAACTACAAAAGCTACATTTGAACTTTCTCACATTGTGCCCCATCACAAATGAGCCCTCTGTGAATTTTTTCGTAAGTCTACGTCAAACGGTTTGTCTGTACGAATTTTTGAAAATAAAATTTCAAGGGGGCGCTATTGGGCCATTTTGTGAGATACCCTCTTGATATGCATATCGTTGCGTTCAGTTTCCAAATGTGCACAAACGCTCTATTTCGTTTCCCATAAAAAATCTAGCAAAAAGATAGATTTTTTACAAATTTCCAAATTTTTACAATTTTGTTAAAAAATCACCGTGACCACACCAAACATGATATTCAAATTTCAAACCATTGATTTCATTTCACATGGGTTTACTGTGTTTGGCCAAGTTTGACGTGTTTTCGACCAAAATTGTGGCCGTGGTGGCCAAAGTATGAGGTAATGCGCTTTTGCCAGTGACGGTTTGATCCAAGATGGCCGACTTCCTGTACACTTGAGGGCGGGGCCACAATATTATTTTTTTCATGTTCGGACATGAACTATTTTTCGGGCCAGGTTTCATATTTTTACTGCGACTTTTTTCGGCGTCGGGCTCCCATTGGCCCAATGTTATTTGATTTTCGAGGGGGCGCTACCGAGTCGTCTTTCATTATTTTTTCACGCGGTCTTCACTCAAAATTAGAGCTCACTGAGTTCTAATTTTCGACACCACTCCCGGGCACGTGCGTCGTCGTTTACTATTTCGTATTCGCGATTTTCCTCCCCCGAAGTCCAATTACAATAGTCCCTCGCCGGGGACTTCGTCACTCGGCTCGGGCCTAATTAAAACCGCGCGCGGTGATATAGGCCCTCGCCCCCCCTTGCGACCGCCGAGTACGAGCCACCGCGGGGTATGAGCCACCGCAACGGGCCTGCCTCTCGTTCTCGTGCCTTTTCTGCCTACATCACTGTCATCAACATCTGTGCACCATACATTGCCAAGAGAATTTGCAACTTTTTTACTGTTGCATATGTAGAGATAAAGGTACATCTTCACTGAGTCTTTTGTTCATTATGAGAAGTGCAATGTGTGTACGAAATTTAAGTTTTGTAAGACAAAGTAAAATTTTTCACCTTACCTCTCACTATGTCTAAATCCCAAGTGCTGTACATTGACTCACATGGGTTTCATGAATTTGTACGTGCCATGGCAACGCGTTTGCAGATAAAGGTATGTTGTCTTTGGCGTTCTTCTTGGTCAGAATGGTAAGAAGGATGTCTGTGCCAAATTTTGTGAGGCTACGACAAAGTCAAATTTTGGTTCCTATTCAAATGTTCAAGGGGGCGCTGTGGAGCATTTATATAGCTTAGCTAAACAATAAGCAATGAGCTTGTTACTTTGAACAAAACGTATATTTGTACTTGAAAATAGCATTGCAGAAAGACGCATGTTTGAACACATTGAAAAAAGTCACATTTGATTTGTAGTGTGGCCACACCCACATTTTTGATGGTATAAAAATCTTTGTAATTATGTCAAGGCACATTGGTGTGTTGATGATAGTCACAAGCATGTTAGCTGAAAATGTTTCAATAATAAAAAAAAAAAAAAAACATGAGTTGAAAAATGTGAAAAAAGTCAAGTTCCGCCCACATTAGCCGACGCCCTGTAGGGTTTAGGGTGGGGTCATAATGTAATTTTTTACTTGTCTTGACATGGACTATGAGTGTGCCAAATTTCAGCTTTCTCTGACAAAGTCAAGATTTTCACCCTACCCCTACTCCTCACTCTGTCCATATCCCTCCTGCTCTCCATTGACTTGAATGGGTTTTGCTTATTTTTGCCTGCCATGTCAACATACTTGCAGATAAAGGTATGGTCCCATTGGGTTTTTTGTTCAGAATGGTAAGATGGATTTTTGTGCCAAATTTCATGTGGCTACAATGAAGTAAATTTTTGGTTCCCATGCAAATATTCAAGGGGGCGCTATAGAGCAAGTATACGGTTTAGCTACAAAAATGGCATATTGTTGCGTTCAGAGTGTAATTTTGGACAAAACGTATATTAATGCCGGAAAATAGGACATTGCGTGGTAGAGAAACGCACGTTTGAACACATGGGAAAATGTCAATTTTGATTTGTGGCGTGGCCACACCCACATCTTTTAAGTTTTTTAAAATGTAAAGAATTATGTAAAGGCACATGGGTCGGTCGATGACAGTCCCCACTTTTCAAGCATTTTGACTGTAAATTCAAGATGGAAAAAAATAAATAGTGAGATGTAAAATGTGCAAAAAATCAGGTTCCGCCCACAATAGCCGACGCCCTGTAGGGTTTAGGGTGGGGTCATAATGGAATTTTTTGCTTGTCTTGACACGATCTATGTTTGTGCCAAATTTCATTAGTCTGTGATGAAAAAGGTCTGTCATTGCCGTAATGTTTTTTGATTTTTGAGGGGGCGCTAGCGAGTCATTTTGCAAGATTAATTTTTTTGGACTTCCAAAAAAATTATTTTTCACCGACCTTGAATTTTGGGCCAAATAAAATTGACTTTTCGTTAACGTTCAGGGGGTCAAAAAAGGGGTGTTGACGAGGAGAAAAATAAAAATAAAAATAATAATAATAACGGCAACTTTTTTTTCTCCTATTATTTTCCTCCTAAACTACAAAAGCTACATGTTGAGACTTTCTCACATTGTGCCCCATCACAAATGAGCCCTCTGTGAATTTTTTCACAAGTCTACGTCAAACGGTTTGTCTTGTACGAATTTTTGAAAATAAGATTTCAAGGGGGCGCTATTGGGCCATTTTGTGAGATACCCTCTTGATATGCATATCGTTGCGTTCAGTTTCACAAAGTTCACAAACGCTCTATTTCGATTTTCCCATAAAAAAATCTAGCAAAAAGAAAGATTTTTTACAAATTTCAAAATTTTTGCAATTTTGTTAAAAAATCACCGTGACCATACCAAACATGATATTCAAATTGCAAACCATTGATTTTATTTCACATGGGTTTACTGTGTTTCAGCCAAGTTTGACGCGTTTTCGACCAAAATTGTGGACGTGCTGGCCCAAAGTATGAGGTAATGCGCTTCTGTCAGTGACGTGTTTGATCCAAGATGGCCGACTTCCTGTACACTTGAGGGCGGGGCCACAATATGATTTTTTCATGTTCGGACATGAACTATTTTTCGGGCCAGGTTTCATATTTTTACTGCGACTTTTTTCGCGTCGGGCTCCATTGCCAATGTTATTTGATTTTCGAGGGGTTTACTGTGTTTCAGCCAAGTTTGACGGTTTTCGACCAAAATTGTGGACGTGCTGGCCAAAGTATGAGGTATGCGCTTCTGTCAGTGACGTGTTTGATCCAAGATGGCCGACTTCCTGTACACTTGAGGGCGGGGCCACAATATGATTTTTTCATGTTCGGACATGAACTATTTTTCGGGCCAGGTTTCATATTTTTACTGCGACTTTTTTCGGCGTCGGCTCCCATTGGCCCAATGTTATTTGATTTTCGAGGGGCGCTACCGAGTCGTCTTTCATTATTTTTTCACGCGGTCTTCACTCAAAATTAGAGCTCACTGAGTTCTAATTTTCGACACCACTCCCGGGCACGTGCGTCGTCGTTTACTATTTCGTCTTCGCGATTTTCCTCCCCCGAAGTCCAATAACAAATAGTCCCTCGCCGGGACTTCGTCTCTCGGCTCGGGCCTAATAATAATAACGGCAACTTTTTTTTCTCCTATTATTTTTCTCCTTAACTACAAAAGCTAGACTGTTGAGACTTTCTCACATTGTACCCCATCCCAAATGAGCCCTCTGTGATTTTTTTCACAAGTCTACGTCCACGGTTTGTCTTGTACAATTTTTGAAAATAAGATTTCAAGGGGGCGCTATTGGGTCATTTTGTGAGATACCCTCTGGATATGCATATCGTTGCGTTCAGTTTCAAAAAGTTCACAAACGCTCTATTTCGATTTTCCCATAAAAAAATCTAGCAAAAAGAAAGATTTTTTACAAATTTCAAAATTTTTGCAATTTTGTTAAAAAATCACCGTGACCATACCAAACATGATATTCAAATTTCAAACCATTGATTTCATTTCACATGGGTTTACTGTGTTTCAGCCAAGTTTGACGCGTTTTCGACCAAAAATGTGGACGTGCTGGCCCAAAGTATGAGGTAATGCGCTTTTGTCAGTGACGCATTTGATCCAAGATGGCCGACTTCATGTACACTTGAGGGCGGGGCCACAATATGATTTTTTTCATGTTCGGACATGAACTATTTTTCGAGTCGGGTTTCGTATTTTTACTGCGACTTTTTTCGGCGTCGGGCTCCCATTGGCCCAATGTTATCTGATTTTCGAGGGGGCGCTACCGAGTCGTCTTTCATTCTTTTTTCGCGCGGTCTTCACTCACAATTAGAGCTCACTGAGTTCTAATTTTCGACACCACTCCCGGGCACGTGCGTCGTCGTTTACTATTTCGTCTTCGCGATTTTCCTCCCCCGAAGTCCAATTACAAATAGTCCCTCGCCGGGACTTCGTCTCTCGGCTCGGGCCTAATAATAATAACGGCAACTTTTTTTTCTCCTATTATTTTCCTCCTAAACTGCAAAAGCTAGAATCATGAGACTTTCTCACATTGTGCCCCATCACAAATGAGCCCTCTGTGAATTTTTTCGTAGGTCTACGTCCAACGGTTTGTCTTGTACGAATTTTTGAAATTTAGATTTCAAGGGGGCGCTATTGGGTCATTTTGTGAGATACCCTCTTAATATGTATATCGCTGCGTTCAGATTCCAAATGTGCACCAACGCTCAATTTTCATTTTCCCATAAAAAAATCTAGCAAAAAGACAGATTTTTTACAAAATTCAAAATTTTAACAATTTTGTTAAAAAATCACAGTGACCACACCAAATATGATATTCAAATTTCAAACCATTGATTTCATTTCACATGGGTTTACTGTGTTTTGGCCAAGTTTGACGTGTTTTCGACCAAAATTGTGGACGTGCTGGTCCAAAGTATGAGGTAATGCGCTTTTGCCGATGACGGGTTTGATCCAAGATGGCCGACTTCCTGTACACTTGAGGGCGGGGCCACAATTTATTTTTTTCATGTTCGGACCTGAACTATTTTTCGGGCCGGGTTTCATATTTTTACTGCGACTTTTTTCGGCGTCGGGCTCCCATTGGCCCAATGTTATTTGATTTTCGAGGGGGCGCTACCGAGTCGTCTTTCATTATTTTTTCGCGCGGTCTTCACTCAAAATTAGAGCTCACTGAGTTCTAATTTTCGACACCACTCCCGGGCACGTGCGTCGTCGTTTACTATTTCGTATTCGCGATTTTCCTCCCCCGAAGTCCAATTACAAATAGTCCCTCGCCGGGGACTTCGTCACTCGGCTCGGGCCTAATAATAATAATAATAATAATAATAATAATAATAATAATAATAATAATAATAATAATAATAATACTTATTATTAATTAGTGGTATAAAAATAATATGTATTATTAATTATTGTTATAATAATAATATTATAATAAGCAAATGTAAATAATAATAATACTTATTGTAAATTATTTTAATAATAATAATAATAATAATAATAATAATGATAATAATAATAATAATAATAATACGTATTATTAATTATTTTTACAATAATAATAACAACAATACCAGTTTTTAATTATTATTGTGACAATATATTATTATTCTTGTAAAACTATCATTTTAATTTAGACTATTACTATTATTAATATGAATGGCATGTGATGCACTGCTCTGTGAAATGCCAGCAGCAACTGCCACTGTCCTCTGGAATGAGCCAGATCCCAGACGAGAAAATGACGATAAAATGATATAATGAAATCCTCTTCTAATGTTTCTACATTAACACGCACCTCTTTGGTTTCTGCGTCTTCTCCGGCGGAGTATTACAGAAGCCACACCCTCGACGTTGGTTGCAGGCGCTTTTTAACGACATTTGCATTTCCTCCGCCTACAGCGGCATGAAAAAGTATGTGAACCTTTTGAAATTTCTCACATTTCTGCTTAAAATCACCATCAAATGTGATCTGATCTTTGTCAAAATCACACCAATGAAAAAACAGAGTCTGCTTTAACTAAAACCACCCAAACATTTATAGGTTTTCATTTTTTAATGAGGATAACAGGCAAACATTGACAGAAGGAGAAAAAAAAAGTAAGTGAAACCTTACATTTAATATCTGGTTACACCCCCTTTGGCAGCAATAACTTCTACCAGACACTTCCTGTAGTTGCAGATCAGTCTGGCACATCGATCTGATCAATTTTGGACCATTCTTCTTAAAAAATTCCTGCAGTTCAGTCAGATTCTGGGATGTTGGGCATGAATTGCTGTTTTGAGGTCATGCCACAGCATCTCAAGTCAGGACTTTGACTTGGCCACTCCAGAACGTGTATTTTGTTCTTCTGAAACCATTCTTAAGTTGATTTACTCTTGTGTTTTGGATCATTGTCTTGTTGCAGCTTCTTTCCTCTTTTAAGCTTCGACTGTCTGACAGACAGCCTCAACTTTTCTTGTAAAACATTGAATTCATTTTTTCACTAATGATTACAAGGTCTCCAGGCCCTGAGGCAGCAAAACAGGCCTAAACTATAATTTTCCCTCCACAAGGCTTCACGGTGGGGATGGGGCGTTGATGTTGGTGAGCTGTTTAATTTTTCCTCTAAACATGACGTTGTGTGTTTCTCCCAAATAATTCAATTTTAGTTTCATCAGTCCACAAAATATTTTGCCAGAAGTTCTGTGGAGTGTCTAGGTGATTTTTTGCGAACATTAAACGTGCAGCAATGTTTTTTTTTAGACAGTAGTGGCTTCCTCTGTGGAGTCCTCTGATGAGCACAATTCTAGACTGTTGTTTTACATGTAGTCAGTGTAAACACAGAGATACTAGACTGTTGTTTTACATGTAGTCAGTGTATGCACAGAGATACTGGACTGTGCCAGTACGTTCTGTAAGTCTTTAGCAGACACTCTAGGGTTCTTTTTTACCTCTCTGAGTGTTATTTTTGTTGAAAGGCTACTCCTCGGGAAAGAAGCAACAGTGCCAAGCTCTCTCCATTTGTTCATAATTTCTCAAACTGGAGACTAATGAACATCCAGACTTTTAGAGATGGTTTTGTAACCTTTTCCAGCAAATCTACAATTCTAGATTGCAGGTCTTCAGACAGCTGCTTTGAGCGAGCCATGGTGAACAACAGACATGGCTTCATATCAAGACCAGTGCTTACCAGGAGTGTCTTTTATAGTGGGCAGGGCAGCTTTAAGCCATTCCTCAGTGATTGGACACACTCTGACTTAAATTGTTTGGTAAAATTGGGAAATAATTGCTCTTAAAGTCTCCTTAGGCAGAAGGTTCACTTACTTTTTCTTTCCCCTTTTGTCAATGTTGTCAATCCTCATTAAAAAATGAAAACCTATAAATGTTTGGGTGGTTTTAGTTAAAGCAGACTCTGTTTTTTCATTGGTGTGATTTTTACAAAGATCAGATCACATTTGATGGTGATTTTAAGCAGAAATGTGAGAAATTTCAAAAGATTCACATATTTTTTCATACCACTGTATATTTTGCGGCATGACACAAAAATGCCCGAAATTACATATTCATGATTCATGATAGGTGCTAAACTGGCGCAGCGCAAAACTGTGTCACGTGAAAGACGCTATTTCTTTTGCACATGCATGGTAAATCGTTTTGCTCCCTTTTTTGCGCGTGCAGTTCACTTTGCGTCTGTGCAAACGCTTAGTAAATCAGGGCCTTAGACACAAACACATCCCCTCCCTTACCGAAATCAAGAATAGGAACAAGTGTGCCCAGAATCTATTGGGAAGTTTGTCCACTTCCTGATAGACTCGACCCACTTCTTTTAATGCATTACACGTAGAATAGGGTACTTTCAAAACCCAACACATCAGGGACTGCTACGGCTACAGGAGCAGGAATTATTATTTGTTGGGCCTTTTTTAATGTGTTTTTATTTGGAGATGTTATTTTTGGTTCCTGTTGGCTCTGGCTGGGACCTGTGGGCCGCCGTACGCCGGGGGTTTCTGGTGGCTTGGGGGTCGGATGGTCTGGTGGCCGGGATGGAGCGTGGCCGGGGATCGGTGGGCTGAGGGGAGGAGAAGCAAGGAAAGAAATCTTTTTTATCTATTTTAACTATTACTCATTTTATTTCCATTTTACAATTATTACACATTGAGTAAAATCATGTTTTCTTCCTTTTATTTTGTGTTACTGCTTTAGCCTTCCTACTACATTTTATCTTAACTTTTTATTTATTTGTATTTATTTATTTGACAGGGACAGTGTACATTGATAAACATTTCTGTAAAATGCACCAGATTTAGCCCCAAGGCTAATTTTCATCCGTAGTCCCTGGACAGATGTTACATGGTCACCTTAAAAAGACATGTTAAAAGCATATTATTTTTATTTTTTTATTTTTATTTTTTTTTTATATATATCTTCTAGTGATAAATTTTAATCTTGTTGTTCCTGTCCCACTTCCCCTTGGGAGTGTGTTCTAGGATGCTCCAGTGTCGAGTTGTCAGGACCAGGTCCCTCCCCGCCTGGACTACTGCACCTCTTTCTTGTGAAGTTCTTCGAGATGACGGATTGTCGTGATTTTGGGCTATACACACATAAATTGATTGATTGATTGATTGATACATGACTGTTCACAGGGGCTGCTCGAAACTGGGGAAGAAAATCCATAAACCTTCATCATCATCATCATTATCATTTGCATATTCATATCAAATGTTTTATCAGGGCCGAGGGAAAGGCAAGTGGTCAGATTTTACCTACGCCTGACGTGAGTCTTGCATAGTCTGGTAGCTACCAGGGAAAGGTTGACCCGGGCATGTATTAGATTTTTGTTAGGGAATAACTTTTTGGGATTTATTAAACACAATGAATTCTAACTTTTTGAATTTTGGTCATTTTTTAAGATAGAACACGCATGCATTTTCAACAACATGAATGACCTGTCTGTAAAACTTAATAACTGCAGCACAGGGTGTATTGTTAGTGACCTCATATACAATCATCTTCTGTACGCAGATGATCTGGTTGTTTTCAGCCCTTTTGAATGTCTGTTCTCATTATGGCACAGGTAATGATGTCATATATAATGCTGCAAAGAGTCATATTATGATTGACCAAGGATGACAGGAAACTAACATTTCTAAAGTTTTATCTTTATGATAGTGGCCTAAGTGTCTGTGCGGAGGTTAAATACCTTGGTCATTATATCACCAGTGACTTAACAGATGATAAGGACATGCATAGGCAGCTTTGCCAATTATATGGTCAGGCAAATATGCTGTCACGCAAATGCAGCATGTGCTCTGCTGATGTAAAAGTAATATTATTAAAATCCTATTGTTGTCCTATGTACACAGCACAACTTTGGCGGACATTCAAAAAGTCCAGCTTACAGAGGCTGACGGTGACCTATAATAATTCTTTGAGGCTCTTACTGAATATACCTAAGCACAGCAGTGCCAGTGAGATGTTCGCTAAGTGTGCAGTTCGCTCTTGTTCTTCTGCACTTCGGCATCTGCAGTACGGTTTTATGTGTAGACTGACAAACTCTGCCAATGTTCTTGTACATGCTCTGGTCAGTCCTGAGACTAGTTCTGTGAGGTTCTTTTCTAAGTTGTGGAACCACTGGCGAACATGCATCTAAACTGTGTAGATCAGTGCTAATGCATAAAATGCAATCTGCCTAGATTGTGTATTTTATTTTATTTTTATTCTATTTTAGGGTGACCAGATTTTCAAAGCTCAAAATCGGAACACTATTAAGCCCACAAAAACGACACATTTCCGGAGGAAATTTTTTTTTAAATTTGAGTCAAAAAGTTCAGATTCTTTTATTCCTGTTATATGAAATGTATTAGGCTATTGCATTGAACTAAATTTAAGGTGGCCAACAAAGCTGTAAACCAGGAGTAAACTAAATAAATAATAATAATGTTTGAAAAAGCAAACTATTGCACAAACACTGTTTAATACTTACACTAACAGGAGCTTAATCTGACTTCAGTGTTTTATGCTGGAGTGCAGTCCCTACAGTGTGAGTGCAAACGAACTGCGCTCAGACTCGGCACGGTTCTGTCTCTGGCACGGTTACTCATGAACACGCACACGCAGACAAGCCCACTGTGACCGCTCATGTTTGTCACTAAAAGAAAGAAACTCTGCACCAAACTCTGTGGAAATGCTCTTACTTTGGAGAGAAAAGTTGTGAAATCTCTCGTTTCCTGTTGCTTTTGCTGATCCACGCGACTTTTAATCCAAAAGCCTGACAGAGGAGCGCGCATCCCGAGTAAAACTCGGGTCTGACTCATTATAAAGGCCCGCAGAACTTATTTTCGCCGCTGCAGCATTAGTACCTCAGCGCTTGATCCAAGCTTGAGCGCGACATGTAAACAAACGGCCCTAGAGGATGACGTCACCGGCCCATGGCTCAGATCGTTTATGCAAGTGTGAGTGCGGGCCGGCGCGGGAGAAGATCATTTTCTGCAATCGAGCGCGGCACTATTACAAAACCCTAGTGTGAGTGTGCTCTTAGCTTTTAAAAATTGTGACACACGGGACGGTGCATGTGCAAAAGCGGGACAAAACTATGGTTTTGGGGGATTGGCATGGGACATCTATCTATCTATCTATCTATCTATCTATCGATCTATCTATCGATCTATCTATTGATCTATCGATCTATCGATCTATCTATTGATCTATCTATCTATCTATCTATCTATCTATCTTATTTTCTTCCTTTTTCTTAACTATGGACCATGTATTTGTTTGTTGTGTGCTTAATACAGATTAATAATATATGCACGCCTCAATCTCTACGTTGAAACCTCTGGATCACTCGGCTTTGTTTTATAACAGGTGCTGATTATAATGCACATCATTGTGATCTTTATGAAAATGTAGGTTGGACATCTCTTCCTGTCAGGAGAGAACAACATTATATTCAATTCATTTCTAAAGGTCCTCTGGCCAGGCTGCCTGAGTACTTCACAAGTGTCTTGAGTTTTAGATCAACATCTCATAACACGACGTCCGATGTCGTGGGATAATTAAAGTTCACAGACGTCCCGAGGTAAATATTATGCCGTGCAAATAGGACATAAGTCAGATTTACATTGACTTTCAGTAAAAAATCTGATTACATTTGAACATGTTTACATTGTTGTATATCAAATCTGACATCAAAATTATACATATGGTTCCTTTAAACGTGGCTTCAACTAAAACTTGTGTCTATTTTACTTTTTTTCATATCGTACAATATATACAGTGTAACATAACCTGGCTCACTCCAGATGGATATGTGCTATCTGAGATCTCACTATATCCATCTGGAATTTGTTGGAATGGGATGTTTAGTGAAATACTTCGAGCTGATTGGGTGAGCAGCCTGCCTTATTTGTGCTTAGCCAATCACAGCAACAACTCGTAATGATGTATCTAATATCCGCGTGGGATAGAACAAGTGTCACACATACTGCTCTTCTTTAAAAAAGAAATTACTCCATATTTCAGCTAAAACCGCATCAAAAGCAGCAGAAACACAAACATCCACGAGAGTCGCCATCTTTGTTTAGCTTGAATCAGACTCGGCGCTAACAGCCCTGCTACAATGTGATTGGGCCTCAAAACCAGGCTGCTGTGATGTGATTGGGCCGAACCACAGCCGTTTCAGACTCTCAAACCAATTGGGCGGCTGGAAGGCCAGATGGTTTCTCTCGTGTTTGGCGGTACGGTGGCAGAGATAGCGCTCTAGCCTCACAGCAAGAAGGTCGCGGGTTCGATTCCCGCACGGGCCTTTCTGTGTGGAGTTTGCATGTTTCTCCCCGTGTCTGGGTGGGTTTCCTCCGGGCACTCCGGTTTCCCCACCAACCAATAACATGCAGGTTAGGGTAATATCCTCCAACTACGGTAGTCCTGACCAAGCCTAAAGAACATCTGGAGATGGGTCCCTGAGCGCTGCACTGCAGAGTCACTGCTCCTGAGGAGATGCTCCAGAGGCATTGAAGGATCC
This sequence comes from Mugilogobius chulae, assembly GCA_038363315.1. Lineage (NCBI taxonomy): Eukaryota > Metazoa > Chordata > Actinopteri > Gobiiformes > Gobiidae > Mugilogobius > Mugilogobius chulae. The sequence goes on from CM076404.1 coordinate 3,152,902, forward strand.
AGGGTCAAATACAGAGAACACATTTCCCTATGGGGACAAAAAAGTATACCTTAGCCATACATCCATTCATTTTCTTCCGCTTCATCCGGAGTTGGGTCGCGGAGGCAGCAGTCTGAGCAGGGAGGCTCAGACTTCCCTATCCCCACACACTTCCGCCAGCTCTTCTGGGGAATCCCGAGGCATTCCCAGGCCAGTTGAGAGACATAGTCCCTCCAGCGTGTCCTGGGTCTTCCTCGAGGTCTCCTCCCAGTGGGACATGCCCGAAACACCTCCCCGGGGAGACATCCGAAACAAATACCCAAGCCACCTCAACTGGCTCCTCTCGACGTGGAGGAGCAGCGGCTCTACTCCGAGTTCTTCCCGTGTGACTGAGCTCCTCACCCTATCTCTAAGGTAGCGCCCAGCCACCCTGCGGAGAAAACTCATTTCGACCGCTTGTATCCGCGATCTTGTCCTTTCGGTCGTTACCCAAAGCTCATGACCATAGGTGAGGGTTGGAACGTAGATTGAAACCGAGAGCTTTGCCTTTCGACTCAGCTCCTTCTTCACCACAACGGTTCGATACAGCGACTGCATCACTCCAGACGCTGCACTGATCCGCCTCAATCTCACGCTCCATCCTTCCCTCACTCGTGAATAAGACCCGAGATACTTGAACTCCTCCACTTGAGGCAAGGACTCTCCACCCACCTGGAGAGGGCAAGGCACCTTTTACCGGTCGAGAACCATGGCCTCGGATTTAGAGGAGCTGATCTTCATCCCAGCTGCTTCACACTCGGCTGCAAACCGTCCCAGTGCATGTTGCAGGTCCTCGTTTGAAGAAGCCATCAGAACAACATCATCTGCATACAACAGAGATGTGATCCTGTGGTCACCAAACTGGACACCCTCCGGACCCTGACTGAGCCTAGAAACTCTGTCCATAAAAACAATGAACAGAACCGGTGACAAAGGGCAGCCCTGGCGGAGTCCAACATGCACTGGGAACAGGTCTGACTTACTGCCGGCAATGCGAACACAGCTCCTGCTCCGGTTGTACAGAGACCGAACCGCCCTGAGCAAAGGGCCCCGGACCCCATACTCTCGGAGCACTCCCCACAGGACACCACGAGGGACACGGCCGAACGCCTTCTCCAAATCTACAAACACATGTGGACTGGTTGTGCAAACTCCCATGAACCCTCGAGCACCCGATAGAGAGTGTAGAGCTGGTCCAGTGTTCCACGACCAGGACGAAAACCGCACTGCTCCTCCTGAATCCGAGATTCGACTATTGGTCGGATTCTCCTCTCCAGAACTCTGGAGTAGACCTTACTGGGTAGGCTGAGGAGTGTGATTCCTCTGTAATTGGAACACACCCTCCGGTCCCCCTTCTTAAACAGAGGGACCACCACCCCGGTCTGCCAATCCAGAGGTACTGTCCCAGTTTGCCACGCGATGTTGCAGAGACGTGTCAGCCTCCCACAACATCCCGAGACTTGAGATACTCAGGTCGGATCTCATCCACACCCGGAGCCTTGCCACCGAGGAGCTTATTGACAACCTCAGTGACTTCAGCTTGAGTGATCAGTCTCTGTTTCCTTATCGGAAGACGTGGTGGTGGGATTGAGGAGACTCTCAAAGTATTCCTTCCACCGTCCGACAACATCCCCAGTCAAGGTCAACAGCTCTCCACCCGCACTATAAATGGTGTTGGTGGAAAACTGCTTCCCTCTCCTGAGGCGCCGGACGGTTTGCCAGAATTTCTTTGAGGCCGACCGATGGTCTTCCTCCATGCTTTGGGTTTTTGCCTCTGCAACTGCACAAGCTGCGGTACGCTTGGCCTGCCGGTACCTCTCAACTGTGTCAGGAGTGCCACAGGCCAACAGGGCTTGATAGCACTCCTTCTTCAGCCTGACAGCATCCCTTACTTCCGGGCGCCACCACCGGGTTCGGGGATTGCCGCCACGAGAAGTACCAGAGACCTTACGACCACAGCTCCGAGCAGCTGCATTGACAATGGAGGCTGAGAACATGGTCCACTCAGACTCAATGTCCCCAGTCTCACCCAGGAGCTGGGAGAACTCTCCTGGAGGTGTGAGTTGAAGACTCGTCTGACAGAGGGTTCCGCCAGACGTTCCCAACAGACCCTCACAATACGCTTGGGTCTGCCAGGTCTGTCCAGCTTCCTCCTCTGCCAGCGGATCCAACTCACCACAAGGTGGTGATCAGTTGACACCTCTGCCCCTCTCTTAACCCGAGTGTCCAAAACACGCAGCCGAAGGTCCCATGACACGACGACAAAGTCGATCATCAACCTCCGGCCTAGGGTGTCCTGGTGCCACGTGCACTGATGGACACCCTTGTGCTGGAACATGGTGTTTGTTATGGACAAACTGTAACTAGCACAGAAGTCCAGTAACAAAACACCACTCGAGTTAAGATCACCCAATCACCCCTCTCCAGGTATCTGGCGTTGCCCACGTAGGCGTTAAATTAGTCCCCCAGCAGAAGGATGGAGTCCCCAGTTTGTGCACTATCCAGTACCCCTCCCAGGGACTCCAAGAAGGCCGGGTACTCTGCACTGTTGTTTGGCCCGTAGGCCGACACAACAGTGAGACCCCTGTCCCCAACACGAAGGTGCAGGGACACGACCCTCTCGTCTACCGGGGTGAACTCCAACACATGGCGACTGAGCTGTGGGGCTATGAGCAAGCCCACACCACCTTAACCTTAACCTTAACCTTAATTCACAAATAATGCGAGATAAGCCATTTCTGGCCAGGTTAGGTGTAACATATATGGGAAAAAGAATTGTGAAATCGTGCTCATTATACACCATGTATGTGTGGTGGTATATGCACGCTTTCTTGTTGAAATAACACAGTGTTGTGTTCACACGCTGTGAAAAACGTCAAATACAGACACTAGTAACATCCTAGACAGGTGTTTTGGTTGAAGTCACAAACAGACATTTTCTTTAGATTTAACGGCTAAGTTTAGGTCTAAACATACAAACATTTTAACATTTTCAAATCAAATCAAATCAAATTATTTTTGTATAGCCCAAAATCACAACGATCCGTCATCTCGAAGGACTTCACAGGGTGGCAAAAGTGCAGGAGTCCATCCGGGAAGGGACCAGGTCCTGACAACCAGGGGGGCCTCGCCACTGGAACGTCCTAGAACACACTCCCAAGGGGAAGTGGGACAGGAAAACAAGATTAAAAATAGCCACTAGATAAAAGAAGATATGAAAAAAGGTTAAGATAAAATGTAGTAGGAAGGCTAAAGCAAGAACACAGAATAAGAGGAGGGAAACATGATAAAACAAGGTAATAATACAATTTTACTTAGTGTGTACAAATTTTAAAATAGAAATAAAATGAATAATAATTAGAATAGATCCTCAGCCCACCAATCCCCGGCCACGCCCCATCCCGCCCACCAGACCATCCGACCCCCAAGCCACCAGAAACCCCCGGCGTACGGAAGCCCACAGGTCCCAGGTCCCAGCCAGAGCCAGCAGGAGCCAAAGAAAAAATCGCCAAATAAAAACACATTAAAAATTGCCAAACAAATAATAATTCCTGCTCCTGTAGCCGTAGAAGTCCCTAATGTGTGGGGTTTTTTAAGTACCCTTTTCTACGTGTAGTGCATTAAAGAAGTGGGTCGAGTCTATCAGGAAGTGGACAAACTTCCCAACAGATTCTGCACACTTGATCCTAGTCTTAGTTTGTGATAAGGGAGGGGTTGTGTTTGTGTCTAAGTGCATTAAAATTGCCCGGCTACAGGAGCACCAATAGGCCAGAGGCTCTGTTCATCAGTCTCTTAATTTAGAAGAGATTTCACTTCCTGTGAGTACGACTGCAACCTGAGGCCAGGCGAGCCCAACGCACAAAGCAGGCACTCAGCGGGTCAGGAGACAGACACTCCATTTTGGTCTGGGCCTTGGGATTGGTTAAGATTAAGATTGTGTTAATATTCATGACACATTTTTATATCCACTATAGAAATGAACTGGAAAGACATTAACTACAAAATGATGAATTTTCTTACTGTTTATAACATTCTCTCACAGCTCTGATCTCGTTCTAAAAATAACTCACTTTTCCAACAATAAAAAAGATTTACTGCATTTACTTTTATACAAAAACTACCAAGATCCGGTTCTCTCTCTCACCTTTAGTTCTCCAGCGCTGCTCAGTTTGACAGCTCTGTTTGAAATGTGTTCTGACTGGCTGACTGTTGCCATGGTGATTGAACTGTGGCTAAAGCAATAACATCTTAAGGTCAGGGTGAAGCGCCCAAAGCCATGTCTGAGAAGAAATAAAACAGGCTCCAGGATCTCGACCTTTGACCTCACATATCTGAAACTCTCCCATTCCCTTTTTTCTCTCTCTCTTCTTTCCCTTCTTGTCTCCTCCCTTTTTTTGCGTCTCACCTTTCTCCATTTCTTCTCCGTTTTCTCTTCCTCTTTTTCCAAGACCTCCTTTCTGTCTCTTCCCCTCTCTTTGATTCTGCTCTTTCACTTTTCTCTGTTTTCTTATTCTTTCTTCCTCTCTCCATCTCTTTGTTCTTTCTCTCTCTATCTATTGTACTCTTTCTCATCGTGATCTCTCTCTCTCTCCCTCAATCGTCTCTCTATCATCTCCCCATGTGTCTCTCTTTTTCTCCTCTCTTCCTCATCTCTTTCTCTCCCTTTTCTCTTTCATTCCTTTATGTCTTTTTCTCATCTTTCCTTGTGCCTCCGTCTTTTCTACTGCTCCCTTTCTCTCTCTAATCTCTCCTTGTTTCTCTCCCCTCTTTCTGCTACTCTCCCTCATCTCTTCTCTCTGCCTTCCTTCTCTCCATATTCTTCTCTCTATTTTTTTCTCCCTCTTTCACTTCCTCTCATCTGTCTTTCTCTTTCACTCTCTCTCTCTTGCTCACTCTCTTCTCTCTCTTCTGTCTTTCGCTGTAAATCTCTATTTTGCTCTCTCCTTTTCTTTCTCACTCTTCCTCCTCTCTCCATTTCTTGCTCTCCACCCTCTTAATCTCTCTTTTCCTCCCTCGCTTTTCTCTCTTCTCTTTCTTTCTCCCCTCTCTCTCTCCTCCTCTCTCTCTCTCCTCTCTCTCTCTCTCAGTTCTCTCTCTGTTCTCTCTGTTCAATGACAGGCCCTGAGCTGATCGAGTTACAGTCAGAACACACAGACTCTTTCTCGGTGCTCACATAATTGGTTTAACTGCTCTAGAAGTTCAAGGACAAAACACATTCCTCCGCCAAAGTCACAGAGTCTGTTTACACAAATATCCTGCTCATGGTCAGGATTTGGAAATATCCTGATTGAGCTCGTGTCCATGTTAAATGGTCTTTACATGGACACAAACGCCTGGGTGGTCTCCTGCACTTTATCAGTCATGTTACCATCACCTGCCACTTTATTCATCTTGTTAGTTTCATCTATCTCTCTGCACTGATAGACTGCACTATTGTGATGACGGTGTATGTTTTTTTATTGCCTAATTTTATTGGGTTGGGCGGGGCTTGGTGAAAGGTCAATTGCACCACCACGTGTGTTTGTATCCAACATCCCAGGTGGTGCAGGCTGTATGAGTACACTCTGAACATACAGTGTACAGTGGTCCCTCGCTCTATCGCGGTTCACTCTTCGCGGCTTCGCTGGATTTTTTTTGTGTGCAATTTAGCTTAATTATTTACAGTGCTTTGGTCCTATAGATGTGGCTGTAAGCTGCTTTTCTCTCAAACTCACTGTTGGGACCGTATCACATGGCAGCATTCACAGACAACAGCACAGAAGCTCTTTTAGAAAACTTGAGACAGTTTGGATCATGCAGGGGAAGCTGACCTGACGCTCAGACGTTTCTCCAGGTGAGGAGAAGACTCTTTGAGCTCGTAGTTACCATGATAAGTTTGTTCACGCTGGAACGTCACTTGTGTAGTTCAGAGATGTGTTTGAGGAGCGTGTTGTGACTTCACTAGAGTCCAGATGTGTTTGGTGTCGGCTCTGGAGTCTGTGTGATCCGTGGCTCTGCGGTCGACTGTGGAGCAGACGGGCAACGTGTCAAAAGCACCGTCCCTCTTTAAACGTCACATAAACGACTCGTGCTGTTGTATCTGGCGGTGAATCATGTGTTCAGCTCATTATTACCTGTACAAAAGACACTAAACATCAGAACTAGGCAGGTTATCAACTCAAATTACTGGTAAAAAATGATGAAGATCACTACTTTGCGAGTTTCGCCTTTCACGGGCTGTTTTTGGAACGTAACCCCCGCCACAAACGAGGGACCACTGTATTGTCAGAAATGGGGTTCACTAAAGAATCAGTTACTGGAACTAGAGACACCGTAAACGTTGACAAAAAGTTCTCACAGTGCTGAAGTGTGAAGTGGGGTCATTTAAATGTTCCAGACGTACAAAACAAAGCCTGTGTAAGTCTTTCTGAAGTTTGCAGCATGAGTCACTGTAGTTTTCCAATCAGCTCGTCCTGTCCTTTTGCCCGATCTCTCCTCTCGTCTTCTCCGTCTGCTGCTGAAATCTTACAACCAGCCAGGATATTAGTGAAGGTATTTATAGCCCCAAACCTGCTGTTTACAAAGGGAAAGTCATCTCAGTGAAGCTCTTGTTCTGTATGGACTTAGAACTCTGCCATGAACAATACAGAGTGCACTGCTTCAAATTAATAATATTTAAATCTCATTCATATCAACTCAAAAACACATCTCCTACATACAGAGATGGCAAAAGTACTGAAGTTCTTTACTCAAGTAAAAGTACAGTTACTGGTCTAAAAACAACTCTGGGCTTTACAGTGAATTATGTATACACTCAAGGACAAAAGAAACGCATGTATTTTTGAGATCTGCCTGTTTCATATGAACCCTACGTCCATTTCTAATCCTCAGGCCAACTCTTGTGGCGTTTACACATTTTCAGTCCAATAACACAACCAAACAATAGAGCAACCCCCAAACCAAAAGTGACAGAGTTTCATCAGACTGTCAATAGTTCACTGACCCCCGTTGGCCTGGACAGAGGTTATTCAGCCTCATGGATCCATCAGCAGTAGTGTCTGAGATGATCCATTCTTCAGCTGCTGCTGAGTTTCAGGAGGATGTTCACGTCGGTGGACGAGCACACTGAACAGATCCCAGACATTTTCAATGGGACCATTGGGACCACCTCTGCAACGTCCAACGACGATGTGAGTGCACCATTCGACCCGAGCTCGTGGCTTGGAGACACAAGACAACAGCGTCCATAGCTCCATCCCTCTCTGGTTGGACAATCGTGTGTTTTTGGCTTCATTCTGGTGCCTTTTATAGAGAAGACTTGAGCACAGTTAACCAGCGGTAAAAGTCAACTCTGAGTTTCAAACATAAACGACCCTGTAATACACTCTTTATGGTTCTCACAATCAGTCAAGTCTGTCTTCAGCGCTCTATGGACTCTAATCAGGATGTAACACATTTTTACAAATGGACTCATTTTCGAAAGTTTAAATGTTGCGATTCTTTTCCATTGAGCATAATTATTGTGGCTTTTGTTGTGTGATAAACATGTAATTTTTAGAACTTTTAAAATTTGTGGCAATTTTCAGTTGTTAATGTGTTGACAGAGCTCTGATACACACCAGCACAGCAGCTCTGGAGTGTTTTTAAAGAAAAGAAAAAGTAACTCACCTGTTTTGTAAAAAGTAGGGAGTAAAAAAAAAACAGATACTTATTCAAAAATGTAAGAAGTACAAGTAAAAAGTCACCAGAATTTGTAAAACTCAAGTAAAGTACAGATACTCAAGAAAACTACTTAAGTACAGTACTTGAGTAAAAATACGTGGTTACTTGCACCTCTGCCTACATATAAACATATTTATTTTCAACACTAGTTTGCTTGTTTTTTGTTATTTGTGTTGGTAGTTTTTTCCAGTCTACTTGTTATTCACATTTTTTTAATCATTCTTGAGTCATTTCTTTTAATGTGTCTCCTCAGAACTACAGACAGTTCAGATTCAGTTTAGACTTAGAAAACCAGATCTTTCATTTGGTGGTACTTGGTATTTGTATAGATCCGATGTGTTGTTAGTCTTTCCATTGTGTAAAAGATCAACAGAAGATTCCCAGAGTTTGCATCTCTCCTTTATCTTCCACTGAGCTGCGGCGGACATTTTAAAGTGGAACATGCAAAACCTGGGTGTTAAAAGCTCCTATTCAAAGCAGAAGCAGAACAGACCAACCAGCCTCGGGTGAGTGAACGCTCTGATTTGTATATGCTGCATGACCCGGACCGAAGCCCGCTGCTCTACACTTTCCTCAGGATTAACACACGGAGCACAGCTGCAGGATCAGAACCGGACTGGACCGGGTCAGGACTTTTTGTAATCACACTTTGGTGAATCTACTTTTGGTTCTACCATTGGTTCTGCTGTGATCTGTAGACAACAGGCTTTTCTCACTTTTTTTCCTAGTACTTTTTTTAGTTCCAGTACTCATTTTAAGCATGTTCACACAGAGGAGGAACTATGGGCTGGGCCACACTTTAGGAACTTTTTGGGGCAGGTACTTTCAGTCAGACCAGGAACGGTAACACTTTAAAGTACCGTCCGCTAGTTAATAGGTAACTACGGAGGTACTTACTGGTACTTCTGGTGTTAGTACCAGTGGTACTTACTGGTAACTACAGTGGTACTTGTAGTGGTACTTAGAGTCACAAGTACTGGTAACTAAAGTGACAGTTACCAGCTAGTTAAGTATTAATTATAGTGATAGTTACTGGTAATTACTGGTACTTTTGTGGAGTGATAATTAAGGATTATGGTGGCATCATTTGTACTAATTAATGGTACTTATACGGGTACCTCTAGTGATACTTAATTGTGTACTTGGTGGTTCTATTTGTGATGCTACACAAACAAGGTAAAGACTGTTATGAACAAGTTTATTACTGCAAATATTGTGTATAACACAGATTATGATAAAATCAAGCACTGGGCAATCTAATACAAAGAGACACCTCTTTATTATGATACAACAGATATGAAACACATATTAACAATTTACAAAATGTTTATCGACAAAAAATATTTACACACTACAGCTGGTTAAACTTTAAACAGTACTTACTATTAAATAATGTATTGAGCACTCACTAAATTACAGTAAAAGTTGGTAGTAGTTCCAAAATTACTATAGTAATATAGTAATTACTATGTCAATTACTATAGTAATTGACAGTGAAGTACCACATTGTCCAATTTAAAATACGACCCGCTGTCAGTGTTAATTAACCCTTAATTAATGCAGTAACTATCAGTGAAGTACCACTGTATTAAACTGTACAAGAAGACCAACTGTCAGTGGTTTTTTTTTAACTACTACCAACTTTTACTGTAATTTAGTGAGTGCTCAATACATTATTTAATAGTAAGTACTGTTTAAAGCTTAACCAGCTGTAGTGTGTAAAAATTTTTTGGGGTTTGTCGATAAACATTTTGTAAATTATTAATATGTGGTTCATATCTGTTGTGGCTGTGAGCATAATAAAGAGGTGTCTCTTTGTATTAGATTGCCCAGTGCTTGATTTTTATCATAATCTGTGTTATACACAATATTTGCAGTTATAAACTTGTTTCATAACAGTCTTTACCTTGTTTGTGTAGCATCACAATAGAACCACCAAGTACACAATTAAGTATCACTAGAGGTACCTGTATAAGTACCACTAATTAGTACAAATGATGCTATCATAATCCTTAATTATCATTCCACAAAAGTACCAGTAACTATCACTATGATTAATACTTAACTTGCCAGTAACTGTCACTTTAGTTACCAGTACTTGTGACTCTAAGTACCACTACAAGTACCACTGTAGTTACCAGTAAGTACCACTGTACTAACACCAGAAGTACCAGTAAGTACCCCCGTAGTTACCTTTTAACTAGCGGGCGTACTTTAAAGTGTTACCAAACATGTTTTATTGTCTCAAATTTAGACAAACTTCCCTTTTCCTCAAAATGACTTAAAAGCAGTAACCCCCAGAATAAATGTTTAATTTCGTAATTAGTACTATTATTAGAAATAACAGTGAATAGTTGTGTTTTATTGTAAATTTCAGTAATGTTTTAAGCTTTTGTACATCATAGTTTGCACATCATTTTCTGTTAAAGGGAAAAAACAACTTTTGTTTTCCTAACACCAACATATTATGTGTTTAAATGTTCCAGATTATACAGATGCTAATGGTAAAGCTTTTTAGCCCCACTTTCAGAAACTGTTGCTGTGTGAACACAAACATGGGGCCAGGGTAGTTCCTCTGACTAAACAGGGACTGACGGGATGTGGGAACTTAGTTCTTGGAACTTTCATGTGGGAAAACGTCTTATAAATTCAGGATATGTTAGTTTAAGTTTAGTTTTGCTGATTTATGCTTAATTTGGAATGTGTTTTCCAATGTGAAAAGGTGCAGCCTCAACAAAGAACATTTAATCATTTTCTTCTGGCTGTAGTTTATTAGGATATTTTCACTGCAGTTTTCTTTAATGTTTAATAGATTAAGGGCAAAACAGTTTGTGCAGATATTAGTCGTTTTCCAGTGCATTTTACTGATCGTTTGAAATTGGCGTACCATTTACACAGCCTCTGGAGTTGGCGTAGGGTTTTTGCGCACTCTATGCTTACGTCAAGGTTGATAAATCCTGATGAGTCCCTCGTTTTTTCATATACACCCAAATTTCGCCGTACATAACTATGATAAATGACGGCCATTCTCTATATTATTCCTAGATATAGTTCAACTAAGGCGTTGCAAGTATGGTAAAGCATAAGACGATGTAGCTCTAATCAGATATTCATGAAGATACTGAGGACATACATTATCATTGTTAAAACATTTGAAAATTGAAGATGTAAAAATGTAACATAGCTTCTTTCTTTTGCCTGTAGCCATTCGACTAACCCTAGTCCATTATTGGGAGTAATAAATGTTGTGCAATGTGTTTCCTGGTTATCCCATGCACAGCAATCAACCGAACAGTGTAGCTGACCCAGGCTCGGTCTTTTCCTTTGTATTTATAGAGTCAATGTGTGGTTTAAATCAGTGTTTTCCAACCTTTTTGGACTCACAACACACTTTTGTTCTTAAAGTTTTTCCACGCAACACCACCTATTCAATTATGACCAAATCAAGCAGAACACTGACTTGTTTAATTTAGTGAAAAAAATTTAAATTGTGTTCCATTAAACATAATATCTATCTGAATAGAGAGAAGCATGTGACACAACAAAGCCAAGTGGTACAGGTCAGATCTATGGAGCGGCAACTTTACTCACAATAAAAAAGCACCCCCAAATTGCTTGAAATAAAATAGTTATATTGTAACATTGCAGTCAATGTAATCAGGTCTTCATAGTATTGAAACCTTTTATTGTAAAGTTACACGGAACAACTTTAAATTAATCACCTGTTACACATTTAAAGAATAATTTTGCTTTGACTGTTGCTGTAAAAAGTAGTTCCAAGTACTCCCAAAAGGTACATAATTTGATAAAATCTTATTAATCTTATTTCATAGATTAAATGATGAAATGAGGACACATTTTTCAAAACACACCTGGCAGTATCTCAAGCACACTCTTGTTCTCCGGCGCACAGGTTGAAAAACACTGGTTTAAATGATCAGTATTTACATGTTTCAACATTATTTAAAAGCTCTAGTCCAGGGGTGGTGAACTAGTCAGAGGTCAAGAGCCACATTTTTCATCTGTCATCCTTGAAGATACACCATGAGCTGACCTACTGCCACCACCAGGGGGCAAAGTACATTTTATTGAATTACGTAGATGCAGACACTGTATGCCTCTATTAAAACAATGTTTCTATTTAACAAGGTTTTAATGTAATTCATAGGGTTTAATGACCCCATAGAGGTCAGATTTTGTCCCCGGCCCCAAATGTCATTAGCTCCGCCCCTGTAAAACTGGCTTTAGGAGCATCAGTCAGAATCAGGACTGTTATGTGTGATCAGAGCAGAGAAAACACTGCTGCGCACACTTTAGTCAGGGTAGTGTGTAAACGTCTGTTTTCAGTCACATTCAGACAAAAGCCACAGCTGGAAACATCACTTCGAAGATTTTCACTCTGTGCCACTGTTATTTTTACATGTTTTATTCATTGTACATTTTGGAACTTTTCTGTGGATTTGCACAAAAAAAAAAAAAAAATGAAGCTCCAGTTTCACAGTATTTCACACTCGAAATGCCTCTCAAAGAAACAATCTGTCTGATAAATAGCTCTGCTGTGACACTCTCCTGACAGTGGCGTGCTTCCGAAGGAGAGGGAAAGAGAGAGCGTTTGGAGCAGCACATTTTTCTGAATGAGTCAAGAAGCCGCACTTGGATTTACCAAGAGCCACATGTGGCTTGTGAGCCTCGGTTTCGCCACCCCTGCTCTGCTCTTGTTCGATTTATCTAGTCAAGTCACTAAAATAGTGGCTCAAGTTTGATACCAAGTCCAAGTCACAACTTTAGCTACATTTATGATGAAAGTATCATGTTAGAGCGATTTAAAACAAGAGAAAAAGTTATTTACCATAAAATGTCACTTCTACATTGGCATAGTTTAACTAATAATCTCACTCTTTGTTTCAGGTATTCCAGAATGAACTTCTCTGAAAACTCCTCCACTGGTATTGTCGACCCATACTGGGCTGCTTGTGAATCCGTCTACATGGCCTTAAACATTTTCAGTTTCTTAACTCTTCCCATTTTCTTTGTTGTCCTCTTTATTGCCATTCAATACTGCAGAAACCCTAAATCTATTTCTGCAAGCCACTCCGACATTTTCACTTTCAACATGTCCGTTCTGGAAGTCATTGGAATAGTTGGCGCTTTGCTACCTTACTTAACTAACAAAATAATTATGAAAACAGCTGGAGAAAACTTACTTTACTTGACGTCTCTTGGTCAAACAATGTTCCATCTTCTGGTTTGCTCAGAACGCTACCTTGCGACTGTACATCCAGTCAGGTATTTGCATCTGAAGAAAAACGCAGAATTCATACGAGATTGTTGCATTGTTGCGGTTTGGGTTTACAGCTTCGGACTGTCATTGCTGTATCACTTTAGGAAACAAATTTACGTCATTCCGTCGATTCTTTGTCAAGGATTGTTTACTCTGCTTTTGATCTCATTCTTTTCTGTGAGCGTACTTTGTGTTCTGAATCGTCCGGGCCGGGAGGAAAGAGAGGCACAGACCAATCGAAACGCACGGCTTCTACACCATGTCTTTTATTACGATGACGCTGCTGCTGAAGTTTGTGACTCTCATTGCTTCGTACCAAGTGAATATGGCTGAAGGAATGAGTGAAGGCAAGGCCTGTCTGCTGGTCATGGTCTCGGAGTGGTTCAACATTCCCAGCAGCCTTGTTCTGCCGGTTTTACTTCTCCGCCGTCGCTTGATTCAGTACAAAGCAAAACCAAAGATTCAAAGTAACAATGGTTAAATTGTTCTCCCATCCCACTCCTAGCCCTTTTGATTTGGCGTTCAAGGTAAGATTTCTCAGGATTCGACTCGGACTTACCTCTCTTTGACTTGGAACTTGTCTCTCTTTGACTTGGGATTTGACTCCGTGTTGTGTTTCTTTTACTTGACACTTGACTTGGACTAGAGGCCAGACTTGCAAAACAGTGACTTGGTTCCTCCTCTGTTCACAGGTCTTTACAAAGGTCTGTGAGTCTTGAAAAGTCATCTTTTTGGGTATTATCTAAAATGCCATTACACCGATGCTGCGTTCAGATCAGACAGTGTTGGAGTGTCCAAGTTCATGTGTTGAAGCAAATATTTATGCTGAATATTTTCAAAACGCCCCAAAAACACTTTTTACTCTCTGACGTGCTTTTCTGCTTTTGCAAAAGATTTGTTTTGCACGAAGGCAGATCAGGTTGAGAGAGAGAAGGAGGGAAAGAGAGAGAGAGAGAGAGAGAGAGAAGCTTGCTGTATTTATAAAACGTAGCTAACTTACCTGATAGCACAACTTTCACCTTTGGGCAATATTTTTTTTCTGTCTCTACTCCTTTGTTGCTACCACAGTGGTTTAAACACCAACATGAGAATTTTAATCCATCCATGTGAGCTTGTCGTCAGTCCATATCATATCATGTCCCGTATTGTTTGTTTTGCCATGTCACAGTTGCCAGATTTTTAAAGCAACAAGCAACCAAGCCTTTGAAAAAAATCCCCAAAAAAGGGATCTTTTGATAAAAAAGGATCAACTTCACAAGATGTGGTGTCAGCAGACGCCTGAACTACTGGATTTCAACGCGCTGGATTCGCGCCGCAAATTCGCTGGACGCCTCAGGACGCAGGTTTAGGTGAACTTTACATGTAAACTGGACGCATATGATGCTCTAACGCTCTGGTCTGAACGCTGAATTAATGTAGCTGAAGTCATGAAGTCTTTTGACCTTGGCTCCGCCCACATGTCAAGTAGCATAGAAAACACACAAGCCTCATAATGATGATCGTTTTGAACAATGTTTTACAAGTACTGTTCTTTCTTTCTTTCATCAAGTCCAGGCCTTAAAAGGTACATTTTTATAAAATAAGCTTAATTGACTATTTGTAATGTGTTTCTCAAACAGTTGTCCGTGTACCACTGGTAATGCTGAGCTTCCTCTAGTGTTACTTGAACATCTTCTCAGTTTTAATGTATACTTGGCACACTGCAAAAAATGTAAGATGAATAAGGTTTAAAATTACGTCAAATTAATCTAAATCTGTTTGTTTGTTTGTTAGTTTTACATTTGCTTTAAAAGAACAAGTACATTTTTGGCATTTTTGGTTTTTTTTCAAAATGCTTGTCTTTTTTGTATTTAAATAAAACTAGAAATTGTATGCTTGTCTAATTTAAATCAAATTTACTCAATGTAATTCCCACCAGACCTCTCCTTTGGCAGCAATTACAGCCTCAAGTCTTTGAATATGATGCCACAAGCTCAGCAGACCTATCTTTAGACAGTTTTGCCCATTCTTCTTTGCAGTCATTTTCAAGCTCCATCAGGTTGGATGGGAAACATCTGTGGTTGTCCTTCTGGAAAGCTTTCCTCTCTCCACAGAGGAACACTGGAATGATCATCGGGTTCCTGACTAAGGCTCTTCTCCCTCGATCGCTCAGTTCAAGCGAACTCGGACAATTTCCTAATTTATGTTCTTTGTGGACACTTGTGAACTGAACTGTCAGAAATGTCACTTTAGGTATGAATTATTATTATAGGAACCATATTAATTAGATTTGAAATTTGGTAAACATGACCTTTATGTGTCACAAATACATGTTGAAATGTAATCAGATTTTTACTGAAAGTCATTGTAAATCTTACTTATTTTTTATTAAAAAAGCAACAAACATGATGTTGATTTTTTCTTTTGGTGTTTTGGTTTTCAAGACGATTATTCAATCAGAAAGCAAAATGAGCCTCACATGACTCTCACATTTGCGTTGCCAGTTTGGTTTCTTAGAGCCTGAAGCTGATTCTGAACCATGAGTCAGAACATGTTTTGCGCTTTTATTCGCAAATTTTGACACAGAACATTTTCGAAGCTCACGCCCAAATAGGCGTCTAAAACACCCTCATGTGCGCCAAGGCGTTGGTGGACAAAAATACACTTTTAACGCCCCAAAGGCTTCTTCGAGCTCCCGCTTGTTTGCAGGCTTTGTTTTGCTCGTAGACAGATCACATTGAGAGAGAGAGAGAGAGGCTGCTGCATTTTTAAAACGAAGTTTACCTGATCACACAACTTTCTCCTCCTCCAGGCAGTGTCTTTTTGCTGTCCCTGTCTTCCTTGGCTCCTCCCGTCGTACAGCAGGTTTAAACACGGCAACAAGCATTTTGAATAGATCCATGTGAGGCGTTGTCAGTCCAGATCATGTCCATGTTGTTTGTTTTGTGTCTCCAGATTTTTAAAGCAACAAACAGCCAAGTCTTTGAAAAAAGCCCCCAAACAATCGACCTTTTGTTAAAACAGTTATTAAAAGACTTGAGTAAACAGTCGTCCTTTCCTCTTGATGTGAGAGGAGAACATGTCACGTGTCACAGGAGTGCAGTCTCTGATTGGCTGATACCGACTTCCAACGCCTGAAAGATGGATTTTCCCAACTCTCAAATTGAGCTTCCAATCAACAAGATGCCAATACACGCCACAAATACTCCTGACAAGATGCCGATTTACATTGACTTAACATTGAAAATGACGCTGTCCGATGTGAACGCACCATTTGAGTTTGACTGATGTTGCACCAGGACTTGTTTCCACACTTGTTTCATCAAGCTCCACCCACAGTAGGTAGAAAGGAAGAAACCATGCCAAAGAAAAAGTGTATCTGAAAAAGTGATTCATCGCAGACCTTGTTCCTGATTAATCAGGAGTCTCTATTCGTCAATGCGTGGGCCATTTCACTTTCTAGCAACCAAAGTTCATCAGTGATTGTCATAATTTTGAAAAAAACACTATTTATGCACCTAACATACGGTTCCTTAAATTATAAGAACTCAAAAACACATTTCCTACATAAAAAAAAAACAAAACAAAAACATGAGCCTTACTTAATTTATATACTGTTTTGCTTCCTTTTTAGTTGTGTAGATTCAATTCTTTACAATAATTGATCTTGTTTGGTTAGTCTTTCCATTCTGTATGAGATCAACCAAAGATTATTGAAGTGTTTTTGCATCTTTCCTTTATCTTCCACCGAGCTTTACATTAAATCCATCCTTTGTGGCGGACGTTTTGAAGTGGAACATGCAAAACCTGGGCGTTAAAAGCCCCTATTCAAACCAGAAGCAGGAGCAGAGCAGACCAGCCTCAGGTGAGTGTGAACGCTTGGATTTAGAAATAGTTTGTCTCTCATCATTAGTTTACTCACAGTTGTATTTGGGTTGATTCCTGCATGTTTGGTTCATCTTGTATTGTCCTGGAGAGGTTGAAGTGTTCAGCAAAGTCTTGTTTATACCTGCCACCTATCCGCCGCTCACTTGTCTGTATTTAATTGTCCATTCTGTAGTTTTGAGCTTAGAACTATTTTGTGCTTGACAGTGAACAAAATGTGAATTACAGTTTTTTTTAAATGAACATTAAATAAAGTACACCTGTAAACGTTTTCCCGATCAACTAAAACTTATTAGGAAATGTCCTCCAGCTACTCTCCTGACCAAGACTAGTTCTCCCAGACAGCACTGAAGCATCCAAATTGCGCGTTAAAGCCAATTTTGACGCAGAATATTTTGCTGATGTCCCAACAGGTGCCCTCACTGTCCCAAAGAGCGTCAGGGTCATTGGCAGATAAACACACTTTTTATGCCTTGATGCACTTCTCTGCGTTCCTGCTTTTTGCAAAAGACTAACTTGTCTCATAGAATTATCTGGCACAGAAGTAGAGTGAGAGCAATGTCTTTATTGTCAGGTGATTATTCATGAAAGCGTTTTCTTCTATATCAGACAAGTATCGGTAAGAGATGGTTTATTACCTGACTAATTTCGACAGTCACTTCCATGGTCGGCTCAGTGGTCACTGGAAAAGGCTACTCCACGTACAGGAGAGTTGGAAATTTTGATCCATCGTTTGTACAAATGATGGATCAAAGAAGCAATTGAAATCAAAAAGCGAGGCCCACACACTTTGAATCGAGACAAGGGAGCTTTCTAACTCTCCTGTACGTGGAGCAGCCTTTTCCAGTGACCACCAAGCGGCGGGGAGCGTGGTCAGCCCGGTAAACCTTACGGGTCCGCTGGGCTTACCACGCCTGGAAACTGCAGCTGATAAGACACAGCACCTAGGCAACGTGCGACGCCTCTGACGAAGACGGAAGTGACCGTTGAAACTAGTCAGGTAATAAACCATCTCTTACCGATGCTTGTCTGATATAGAAGAAAACGCTTTCATAAATACTTCAAGAAGACATGATGAACATCCCTAAACTGTCAGGTGATTATGTCGGAGCTGAATTTAGCTGTGTGCCTCTGCAGCTGAAACCACATACCCTAACTCCCTCCTGCCCTCACCTCCACGCCTGGACAAAGGCCCACACCTACTCTTCACACCTCTGCCTCAGCCCAGCTCACCACTACACATGGATTCACCCATCCCCCCAGCGCACCACCCCCTGCCCAGCTCTATCTGTCACAGCAGCCCAGGTGAGGAGAGAGCTGAAGAAAATTAAAACCAGGAAGGCAGCTGGGCCAGACTGCATCAGCCCCAAGCTCCTGAAGTTGTGCGCAGATGAACTGTGTGGAGTTATGGAGCATGTCTTCAACATGAGCCTGAAGCTGAGGGTGGTACCACAGCTCTGGAAGACCTCCTGCGTGGTACCTGTGCCTAAGACACCGCACGCCAAAGACCTCAGCAGCTTCAGGCCGGTGGCTCTTACATCCCATCTGATGAAGACACTGGAGAGACTGGTCCTGGGCCACCTTCGCTCCACCGTGAGCTCAGCATTGGATCCACTGCAGTTCGCGTATCGACCTGGCATCGGAGTGGAGGACGCCGTCATCTTCCTGCTGCATCGCTCTCTGTCCCACCTGGAGAAGCCCGGCTGCGCTGTGAGGATTCTATTTTTTGACTTCTCCAGTGCCTTCAACACCATCCAGCCCCTGCTCCTGAGGGACAAGCTGGAGACGGCCGGTGTGGACTGTGACCTGGCAGAGTGGATCCTGGACTACCTCACAAACAGGCCCCAGTTTGTGAGAGCCCGAGACTGTGTGTCTGACCTTCTGACCTGCAGTGTGGGGGCGCCGCAGGGCACCGTCCTCGCGCCCTTTCTCTTCACCCTCTACACTGCAGACTTCAGACACAACACGGACAGCTGCGTCCTGCAGAAGTTCTCTGACGACTCTGCTATCATCGGACTCATCACGGACGACGACGATGCAGAGTACAGAGGACTAACACAGGACTTTGTGGACTGGTGTCAGCAGAACCATCTTCTCCTTAACGCTGGGAAGACCAAGGAGATGGTGGTGGACTTTCGCAGACGCCACTCCATTGCTCCGCCACCAGTGAACATCCAGGGAAGGGACATTGAGAGAGTGGACTCATACAAGTACCTGGGTGTTCATCTGAACAATAAACTGGACTGGACTCACAACACTGATGCACTGTACAGGAAGGGCCAGAGCAGGCTCTACCTTCTGAGAAGACTCAGGTCTTTTGGAGTGAGGGGGCCACTCCTGAGGACCTTCTATGACTCTGTGGTGACATCTGCCATCCTGTACGGTGTGGCCTGCTGGAGCAGCAGCATCACAGAGAGGGAGAGGAAGAAGCTGGATAAGGTCATCAAGAAGTCCAGCTCCGTCCTGGGCTGTCCTCTGGACTCAGTGCGGGAGGTGGGGGACAGGAGGGTCCTGGCTAGATTCACATCTATGCTGGACCTTGCCTGACCAGCCAGTCCCTACACGCTTTGACAGACACTGTCCAAAGACGCAAGGGTCTGGGATCAGAGCGCCGGGGATCAATTTCGAGGACGGGCTTTCCGAGCGCGGAATCAACCAATCACAGAAAACCCGGAAATTCCCCCGATGCAGCGACGCGCTAAACAGGTTGTTATAGTAAATATGTAGCGCAAGGATTTTTTCAATGGAGCATTGATCTATATGAAGGCCCTGAACGTGGTTTGCTGCTACGGTTTGATTGATACGTCCGTAATTGTTTAAAACCGAAGCTATAGCCGAAATAATGATCTATCAGCTACGTCCGCCGTCTTGGTTATTTTGAAACGGTTAGAAAAAAGTTTTGAAATTGCGGAGGGGAGGGGAAGGAGGGGGCGTTTGTGATTGGATCGTCCTAACTTTGGACGACGAAATCGTTGGCTATCTCATCAGTTTCAGACCCTTCTGCATTCAAACAGAATGTAGGAGGGGCTGACTAGTCAGGCAATGCTGGACCATGAGTCTCACCCCCTGCAGGACGTCCTGTCTGCTCTGGAGAGCAGCTTCAGTGACAGACTGATTCACCCTCGCTGTGTGAAGGAACGGTTCCGCAGGTCCTTCCTTCCTGCTGCTGTCAGACTGTACAACGAACACTGTTAACTCTGGACATCATCACATTTAATCTTGCGCAATACTGTGTTACCATGGAAACATCTCTGGTACAACTCACTCATGTCACTTTATCTGATAGTATTTATTACCTCTATTTACACCTCCTTAAATGCTGCTCTGTACATAAACATAGTCATACTTTTACCTCATATTTATTACTGGTTATTTATTCTGTTCATCTGCTGCAGTTGTACATAATCATAGTCATATATTGTACATAATACTATATACTATATACTGATGCCACTTTATCTATTTATCCTGTCATATCCTGCACTGTGCCATAGCAAACATTTATTGTAAAAAGAGTCTTTTAACTATTGTATCTTTATATATATTTTAAGTCTATTTTATTTCTATTATCTTGTTTGATTGCATGTTTCTATTTTCCCTGCTGCTCTTAAAATGTGTGTTGCAACACTGGAATTTCCCCATTGTGGGACAAATAAAGGATATCTTATCTTATCTAACACACAAAGCTCCATGTCAAGTCCTGAGTCACTGATCTTCAAGTCAAGTAACTAATCCAAGTCATGACTTCAGCTACATTAATGATGAAAGCTAACATGTTTAAACAAGGGGAAATCTATTTGGCATGATATGCGGCTTCTACGTTGAGTGTGCCTTAGTTTTTTTTTTAATAATTTCACTCTTTGTTTCAGATATTCCAGAATGAACTTCTCTGAAAACTCCTCCACTGTTTTTATCTACCCAATCTGGGCTTCTTGTGAATCCTCCTACATGGCCTGGAGCATTTTCACCTTCTTAACTCTTCCCATTTTCCTTGTTGTTCTCTTTATTGCCATCCAATACTGCAGAAACCCTAAATCCTTCTCTGCAAGCCACTCCGACATCGTCACTTTCAACATGTCCTCTCTGGAAGTCATCGGAATCGTTGGTGCTATGCTGCCTTACTTGCCTGGAGAAACTGGAAAAACTGGAGAAACCTTGTTGTACATGACGGCACTTGGTCAAACAATGTTCCATCTTCTGGTTTGCTCGGAACGCTACCTTGCTGCTGTACATCCAGTCAGGTATTTGCATCTGAAGAAAAGCGCAGAATTCATACGAGATTGTTGCATTGTCGCGGTTTGGGTTTACAGCTTCGGACTGTCATTGCTGTATCACTTTAGGAATAAAATGTATGTCACTATGTTTGCTGTTTTTCATGGACTAATGATTTTTCTTTTGATTGCGTTTTTCTCCGTGAGCGTACTTTGCGCTCTGATTCGTCCGGGGCCTGGGGAAAAGAGAGGCACAGACCAATGGAAACGCAGGGCTTTCTACACCATGTCTTTTATTTCGATGACGCTGCTCCTGAAGTATGTGACTTTCGCCGTTTCGTACAGGGTGAATTTGACTGGAATGATCGATAACACAACCTGTCTGCTTGTCGTGGTATCGCAGTGGTTGAACGTTCCCAGTAGTCTTGTTCTGCCGGTTTTACTTCTCCGCCATCGCATGATTCAGTACAAACCAAACCAAAGTAAGAATGGCTAAATTGTTCTCTCATACAGCCCCTGGCCCTTATAGCTTGGTGCCGTAGGCAGGATTTCACCACAAACCCACAAACTCCTTTACTTTTTTTTAATTACAATTGGACTTCACACTGCCTTCAGTCCAGATCCAGATCCGAATCCGTCTGGGTCCGGTGATCACTAGCACTGCCACCAGAATATGCATGCGTATGTACGAACTCTGCTGGCCTTGCGGGACTTCGACTTCACAGAGGTTCACGCTCACCTTGGGAGTTAGGGTTAGAGTTTTGGGCTTATTTAACGTCACTTCTTTCTCTGTTTGATTTGTCACCCACAGTGGATAAGCGTGGGACGTTTGTTTGCATCCTCTCCATTAAATATTTGTGTATATATTGAGCATTTTGCTGTATTAGTCTTAGTTGTAGTAATTTAATGATTTTATTTTGAAAACCACCAGATTCACTTCACCCGTGCTCGCTTCTTTTCCTGTTTGTCGTGTCTTATTTTCATAATTTCACCAAAAAGGATGCTGCGCTCTGGAAAAAGTTCCTTCCAACGGAAAAGTTCTGGAAGACCGGAGATCCTAACCCTAACCAGACGGATCGCTGTGTGAGAGCCTTTCATTACTTTTCAAGAAACGGAAAGCCTCCGTACGCCGGACCGAAGTACAGTGAGCCCGGTGTGAGGCTTCTATCAAACAGCCATGGGCGCTGCCCGTGTTTGCCTGTGCCCACTAACACCAACATTTACTCACAAGCTATTAGAACTGTGTAGGTAGGTCTGGAACAAATGTAACCGGTTCATTATATATAATATTGTAATTACACAAAATTGTCTTTCTGTTGTTGTTTGTTCTACATACCTGGCATCCGGTTGCTGAGCTGTCGTGCTCTGCCCATGTTTCTTCGTGTGTTCCTGCAGTGCACTGGTGTAAATTGGGAGGTCAGAACTTCCTCTTCCCTTTTGCAAACACTGCGGTGGGAAAGGTTGGTCATCCAATGTAAAGCCAGAAATAATCTAGGTTTCTTAACCTAATGAATTTGTCTGAAGCTAAAAAACAGACTAATGCTGATGTATATTCAGTAATTTTAACTTCAATAAATATACTAGACTATTACTTGCAGTATGTCAAAGAGTCGTAATGTTAATTTCAGTTACAACCAGCCCCTCGACTACAATACCCTTGTTTTTGTTCATTAAACAAAGCCTCGTCATGCTGAGGAAGGAGATTTCTCTCAGGTCAGATCACTGTTCCATGAATAAACATACATGTATGATAAATTATACTGACAAGCATTGCCAAAACATGCACATATTGCGCTTAAAATGAAATATTAGCGTTAATTAAAGGGACTGTACTCAATTTTTTTGCAACAAGATAACTTAAAAGCAATTTCCCCTAACACTGATATCTTGTTAATGTATCTATTCAGGTGGAAATTAGTCCCAAAGTCATGTCTTTGTCTAATAAAATCCCGTTTGTGTGCAGCTTTTTCTGTTTTTGTTTTTAGCATTGTGGCTAACTGTTGTTAGCATGGTGACTCACCTCGCTGTTAAAAGCTGTGAAAAAACATTAAAACTCATCATGATGAACAATTCTGAAGCTCAGAATGCATTAGCTACATGAGGAAATCATGTAGCCTGAAGGAAAAAGGTTAAAATTAATTATTTCTGTTTGTTTACATTTTTAGGATGCAAAAATCAGGTACAGTCCCTTTAAGCCTGTCCTTGTAAGACCTGCCCACATTGCCCCAAACTGATCCATAACACAGGTTCTAAGAAACCAAACTGGCAACCCAAATGAGAGAGTCATGTGAAGCTTATTGTGCTTTCTGATAGGATAATCCTCTAGAGAACCTAAACACTAAATGCAAACATCAACAAATGAACATCATGGGAGTCTTCCATGAAAGTGGCTTAACAAGTCTAGGCTTATCCTAAAATCTTGAGCTGAAACTAGCTTCATCTTTAACTTAAGCCTCAAGTCGTTCCATGAAAGAAATAAGCTTGTTGCTGACCAACGCTAATTCAAGCTTGAATCTTAATTTACGCTATGAGCTTTGCTCTGCTGAATGTGACAAGGCCAGGTTAATGGAGCGACGACATCACTGAGAATGAGTGTTTTTCCTCACGATCTAACAAACGAACTGTAGTTTGATTTAAACACAAAATGTTTCAGTTTATAGTGGTTATTTGTGACCCGGAGAGCGAGATCAAAGACGCGCAGCCCCTCCTGTTCACTGCTGGAGAAAGACGAGACAGTTTACTGCGAAGATCCAGAGGATTTATCATCGTATTTGTGAGTAGTAGGCTAATCGTTTTCTAATGCAATGCACATTTTTTTTTACTCCACATATGGAACTAGTCCTGCTGCGTAAAGTTGTCACAAAGTTGTAGCGTAACTCTTCACAACCAGAACTAACCAATCAGAGCAGAGGATGTGTGTCCGTGGTGTGAGGAGAGACGAGGAAAAGAGATGTGATGAAGCAACACAGTCTCACTAGAGGGCGTACTTTTACCACGACACAAAAACAGTGTATTTTGAATACGACTTCACAGCTGTTTTTAGTTCTTATGTTACGCCGTGCATTTAGCACGATATGAAAAGAGTCAAAATGACACGAGATTTAATTGAAGCCACGTGGGGACGTTTTCTTCAAGTGAAACGGGTAAGTTTAGGCATAAAGTTACTAAAATGGGTAAGATTAGGTCTGGGGCTTGGGGCAGGTTAAGATTAGAATCAGGATTTCATGAATATTCATAAATAAGAACACGTCTTAACAACCACCATTAAAATGAATGGAGACAGTGATGTGTACTATAATTACACAGGACAACCGTAAACTCGTGTTAATCATACCTCATTTACATGTTGTGTAATGTCCAGTGTTGGGAGTAACTAGTTACTTTTGTAACTAGTTACTGTAATATATTCCACTTTTCACTAACTAAGTAGTGTAACTCATTACTTGTAAAATGTTGATAATATATTACAGTTACAATCTGAGTAACTCAAGTTACTTTCATATAAATGAATTGCTTTTATATTCTATTGAAAATGACACTTCAGGACCAAAACACCACTAAATAGTGTCTGTTGCTTAAAGGTAAATCAAATATTATGAGGAAAACGTGTTGTGACATCACATTTTCACAAATTAACCAGTAAATAAGTGTAAATGTAACAGGATTCGTGTTGTATAATGTCTTAACAAATGTGTGATTAACTCAAAGTAACTCAAAGTAACTAAAAGTAGTGTAACTCTGTTACATTTCTGAGACAGTAATATTGTAATACAAATGTATTACATTTTTCTCCCTGTAACTAGTAATATATAATGTATTACAGTTTTAGAGTAACTTACCCAACACTGGTAATGTGGTGGTAAATGTACGCTTTCTTGTGAGATGGGGCTCGATGAAGCAATTCTGTGCGCTAAAGCAGCAGCACAACTCAACGGCTCGCTCTCACACTTAAGTCCTGCTTCATTGCTTCATAATTTAGAGAAATACTGTAGCTGCATGTCTGTGGTACATCTTATGTAGTTTAGAAGCACGAACAAATTATTTTCCAGTTTGCTCTTTCAAACACGTACTTTCCACAGCAAGAGCGGCTCAAAAAAAAAAAAGGAGAAAAAAAAACAAAACAGCGAAAGCGGCTCTTTGGTGCCAATGCCAAGTAAATAAAAGTGACTTTATAAGTTGTGTTGGGACAGACAGAGAGATTTCACACAGTTGTGGAAAAGTGTGAGTATAAACATGTGATTGAAGTGTTTTTAGACGTTTTTTGAGACAAAGCTAAAATAATCTTGACTGTTAGCCTGGTCCAGACCAGGTTTATATCTGCGTACTTGTTACTGTACTCAGTGTCAACTCTGGTTAGCCGCGTTAGTGGTGGTGATTTCACAAGCCTAGATTGGCTTTATCTCGCTTCATGGAATACCCCATGTTCATCAAGTTTGAAGCTGAATAAGAGGATCTCCCCATCACTTCTGTTCTTGACAAACTTTACTCGTAAAAACAGAAACTTTTGTCATAAAAACAGGATTTGTTTGACTCGTTTAAACAGAATCTTTTCACATTAAAACAGAAACTTTACTTTAAAAACCGAAACAATTTGAATTCAAATGTATGCAATAAGCTTCCGTACCACTCGGCCACACAACGAGTTCACACATATCTAGCTTCAATCTAGCTCATGTTCAGTGCTTTTTTTTTTTTTTTTAAATAAAGAATAAGTCAGATTTACAATGACTTTTAGAAAAAATCTGATTACATTTGAACATGTTTACTTTGTACTTGTGTCATGTTTATCAAATCTCAAATCTAAGTTTTACACACAGTTCCTTAAGGGAAGCAAAAAAGGAAAAAAAAAAAAAAAGTCGAAAATCTCTTTTGTAAAACTTTTTTTATCAAATGTGTCAAAAAATTAAATCAACAAACTTAAACTTAGCACTGTGTCATTTATTTACTTCAAAATGAAAGGTGTGCACTGTTATTATGTATTTATTTATGAATGTATTTATTTATTTATTATTTACTAATCTTATTCTTTATTATATTTGCATGAGCCTGTTTCTATATGAACACATGACATGATGAAGTACTTACTTCATGTGTGGAGGATTGTCAGGGGCTTAATAAAGTTCATATTTATGTGAAGTTGTGACTGGAGTCTCTAAACATGCTGTTTCATTCTGAATCAAAATCAGAAGGGGATTTTATTGCCATTGTCAGTGAGTTACAAAATTCACAGACTAGGAACTTGCTTTGATGCTAATGTGCAACATACAACACAGAAAACACAAATAAAGAGTAAAAATATAGAGTAAAAAATATCAACTATAATAAAATATCAACTATAATAAAAAAAATATTTTAGATTAATAAAATCAAATAAAGGGCATGCAAAAAAAGTCAATGAAAATTAGGCAATAAAAATATGCACAATAATCAGAACAGTAGTGCAAGATGTCAGTGCAAGAGATAATACTGATATGAGTAAATGAATAATAAATGAATGAATAAATGAATAAAGTGGCAGTTGATGATATAACTGTTAAAGTGACAATGCAGGAAATCAACATAATCACATATTTATAGAATGTTCATGAGTCCAACGGCCGAGGGGAAGAAACTGTTCTTGTGGCGTGAGGTTCTGGTCCGGATGGACCGTAGCCTCCTGCCCGAGGGGAGTGGCTCAAAAAGTCTGTGTCCAGGGTGAGAAGGGTCAGCTGCTATCCGGCCTGCATGCCCCCGAGTCCTGGAGACGTACAGGTCCTGGAGAGATGGAAGGCTGCAGCCAATCACCTTCTCAGCAGAGCGCACAATGCGCTGCAGTCTGTGTCTGTCCCTGACTGTGGCTCCAGCGTACCACACGGTGATGGAGGAGGTGAGGATGGACTCAATGATGGCCGTGTAAAACTGCACCATCATCTGTGCCGGCAGCTTGGCTTTCTTCAGCTGCCGCAGGAAGTACATCCTCTGCTGGGCCTTTTTGATCAGGGAGCTGATGGACGGCTCCCACTTCAGGTCCTGTGTGATGGTGGTGCCGAGGAAGGGGATGGAGTCCACAGTGGTGATGGGGGAGTCTGTCAGGGCGAGGGGGGGTGAGGGGGCTGTGACTTTCCTGAAGTCCACAATCATCTCCACTGTCTTCTGAGCGTTGAGCTCCAGGTTGTTGCTGCTGCACCAGGACACCAGCCGGTCTACCTCCCTCCTGTAGACAGACTCATCACCGTCCGAGATGAGTCCGATGAGGGTGGTGTCGTCCGCAAACTTGATCAGTTTCACAGAGTCGTGGCTGGAGGTGCAGCAGTTGGTGTACAGGGAGAAGAGCAGGGGAGAAAGTACACAGCCCTGTGGAGATCCTGTGTTGATAGTCCGAGTGGTGGAGACATTCTTCCCCAGCCGCACGCACTGCCTCCGGTCCGTCAGGAAGTCAGTGATCCACCTGCAGGTGGAGTCGGGCACGTTGAGCTGGGAGAGCTTGTCCTGGAGCAGAGCAGGGAGGATAATGTTGAACGCAGAGCTGAAGTCCACAAACAGGATCCTAGCGTAGGTTCCCGGGGAGTCCAGGTGCTGCAGGATGAAGTGGAGGGCCAGGTTGATGGCGTCGTCTACAGACCTGTTGACTCTGTAGGCGAACTGCAGAGGGTCCAGGAGGGGGGAGGTGAAGGACTTGAGGTGAGGGAGGACCAGGCGCTCGAATGACTTCATGACTACAGACGTCAGCGCCACAGGCCTGTAGTCATTAAGTCCAGTGATACGGGGCTTCTTGGGGACAGGGACGATGATGGACAGCTTGAGGCAGGCAGGAACATGGCAGGACTCCAGGGAGATGTTGAAAATGTCTGTGAAAACTGGAGACAGTTCCTCTGCGCAGTGTCTCAGGGTGGCGGGGGAGACACCGTCCGGGCCCAGGGTTTTCCGTGGGTTTTGCTTATGGAAAAGCTTGAGGACGTCCTCTTGTGTCACAGAGAAGGCAGTGGAGGGAGAGGTGATCAGGGGGGGTCGTACTGTCCACAGTGGTGAAGGTGGTGGGGACGGGGTGCGGCTCCAGAGTGGCTGAGGAGACCTGTGCAGTGAGGAGGGTGGAGGAGGGGTGTGACACATCAAACCTGGCGTAAAAGTTTTTCAGCCAGTTGTAAATCATCAGCAGCGTTTTGGGCTCTAGGCTTATAGTTGGTAATTTGCCTAAGCCCTCTCCAGAAGAGGCGGTGTCGTTGCAAGAGAACTGCTCCTTCAGACGTTTATTGTACCGAGATCTGTAAGCTCCACTGACGGTAGTGTAGCAGTGATCCAACGTGTTCTGCTCTCTTGTCGGGCATTTAACAAACTGTCTGTACTTGGGTAGTTCCTGGATCAGATTCCCTTTGTTAAAATCCCTGAGGATAATAACTAGAGAGTCCGGGAAGGTCCGCTCCACACATAAAATCTGCTCCGCGAGTGCACGTTGAGCCTCGTGCACGTCCGCGCTTGGCGGGATGTAAACAGCCGCAAGAATGAATGAAGCGAACTCACGTGGAGAGTAGAATGGTTTGCAGTTTATGAAGAGGTATTCCAGAGCAGGAGAGCAGTGCTGGGAGATCACAGTTACATCCGAACACCAGGCATTGTTGATGTAGAAACAGACCCTTCTACCTTTTGTCTTTCCTCCGGATAAGTCCCTGTCTGCGCGGAGGAGCTGGAAACCTTCCAGATGTAGCGCGCAGTCCGGGATCTGTTCGTTGAGCCACGTCTCCGTGAAACACAAGACACAGGAGGAAGAAAAGTCTCTGTTTCGTCGCATCAGCAGCGCCAGTTTGTCCGTCTTGTTGCTAAGTGAGCGGACGATGGAGAGGAAGATCCCAGGTAAGAGCGTACAAGAGCTCCCGCCCGCTTTCCTCTCCTACGGCGTCTCACTTGTTTCCTTAATAAAGAGACCAAATCCGCAGCTGCCACTAAAACCTGGCAATAAGTCCGTCGGAGTCGATGTTCCGATGTTTAAGAGCTCTTCACGGGTGTAAGACGATTTACGGACAAAAACAAACAAAACACGGAGCACGTTAGCAACAGGGCGTCCATCCGCTGCCATCTTGTCAATCGAGTCAATAGTTTGGCTCCCTCTTGTGGTCGCAGCAGTGTTTTGGGACAGAAATAGAAGCTGACAAGTGTTAAAAAAAAAAAAAGAACCCACACATTTGTGGTATTCAAATAAACAGGTCGTAAACTGCTTTTTATTTTGTTTATTCTATTTTTTTTAGACCACTCTATGGCAACGTGATGCAGTCATTTGATTAAAAATAATCTATGTATGTTCTATCTAAAGTTCCTGACCCAGGTCCTGCCATGAATGAGACAGTTGTACTCCATGAGGACTCAGTATGATAAACGCTGATAGTCTGATCTGGAGGGACGGTGTTTGAGCTAAGGAGAACGGGTAGGTTTAGGGAAAAGGTTTGGGTAATGGGTAAGATAAAAAATATAACAGCTTAGGCGCCTTTAACCAACAGCATTACCATAGATTGTTTCTTGTGTCACTACACGTCCTGCCCATGGATCTATTATATCATCGGTCCTGCCTAGTGCATTTCAGACGCATCCTTTCGTAAGCATGGAGCAGACCATACTAGGTGTGTTCAAGACGGTGGAGGCGGTCCAGTCAGCTCGAGCCGGTGTCGGGGGCTACGTCAGGGCTACGCAGACCCCGGTAATCGAGAGAGATCGATCCGGCTCGGGACGACTTGACAAATCGTCGAGGCCAGAAAAAGCAACTGCAGCCAGACCTTGATGACTACAAAATCAAAATGCATGAAGGGAAATGTAGTGCAGTGACTGACAGCTGATTGTCGACACATCGCCCCAAACTGATCCGTAAGAGAGGCTCTAAGACACCAAACTGGCAACCCAAATGAGAGAGTCATGTGAAGCTTATTGTGCTTTCTGATTGGATACTCCTTTTGAGAACCAAAACACTAAATGGAAACATCAACAAATGAACATCATGGGGGTATTCCATGAAGCGAGCTAAAGCCAAAGCCTGGCTTATTTGGCCAATCTAGGCTTATGAAATCTCCATTTCCGTTCCACTAACGCACCTGTTACTGCGCTGAGTTGCCGTAGTAACAAGTGCGCAGACATAAACCTGGTCGGGACCAGGCTAACTGTCCAGATTATTTTAGCTTTGTCTCAAAAACGTCTTAACCCTCGTGCACCCCTTTAAAATAATCACACCTGTGGTCCTAGAGTGCAAAAATGCACTCTCATTTTTAACACCCATTATTTTTATATAAAACAATTTTTTCTCCAACTTTTTTCACATCAATCTCTTCGTCTACTTCTCCTCTAAACATAGATATTAAATATTATAAAAATTATTACAATTTTAACCCCTTAAATGCTGTTTGTATATGAGAAAGTAGCATATTTTTGATGCTGAAAAAGTGAAAAAAGTAGATTTTTTCAAAATCCTTCAATATTTTTTTCTTTCATGGTGTGGGATTTATAGACCCTGGTGGTGACCTAAAATAGTGTGAAAACTGATTTGGTCACTTTTATAGTTTTTGCATAATTTCAATTTTTAAGAAAAAATCACACCTGTGATCCTAGAGTGCAAAAATGCACTCTCATATTTAACACCCATTATTTTTATGTAATTAAACTTTTCTCCAACTTTTTTCACATCAATCTCTTCGTCTACTTCTCCTCTAAACATAGATAATAAATTTTATAAAAATTATTTCAATTTTAACCCCTTAAATGCTGTTTGTATGTGAGAAAGTAGCATATTTTTGATGTTGAAAAAGTGAAAAAAGTGGATTTTTTCAAAATACTTCAGAATTTTTTTCTTTCTTGGTGTGGGATTTATAGACCCTGGTGGTGGCCTAAAACAGTCCCAAAACTGATTTGATCACTTTTATAGTTTTGGCACAAAGTCCATTTTAAGAGCTAAAAACACCATTGGCCCAGCTTTAACCCGCCTATGACAAAGCAGTAACCGCTAACAATACCCTTTTACTTCTTACATACTGTAAATTTTTCTCAAACATTTTTTCACATCAATTTCTTTATCTACTCCTGCTCTAAACATAAATACTAAATATTGCATAAATTATTAGAATTTTAACCCCATAAAAGCCTTGTAAGTGAAAAACTATATACATATGTTTTTGATTGAAAAACATGAAAAATGTGGTATTTTTGCATTATACTTAAATACATTTTACTTTTTTAGTGTGGGATTTATAGAGGCTGGGGGTGTGCTAAAATAGTGCCAACACTGACTTGGTCACTTTTTTAGTTTTTACATAAAGTCCATTTTTTAGACATAAAAACACCCTTGGTCCACCTCTGGCAAAGTAATAACATCTAACAATATCCCAATATTTTTTTACATATTGAAAACTTTTCTTCAACTTTTTTCACATCCATCTCTTCATTTACTTCTGCTCTATTCATACATATTCACTTTTATTTCATATTTTGACTTTTTAACCTGCCTAAGCCCAGCTCAACATGTGGAGATGGTTCCTATATAGACCTATTGCAGCAGCTCACAGCTCCTGACAGACGCCCCAGTGGCTCTGAAGAATGGCTCAAATACACAAAATGATTAGGGATCAATACAGTTGACCTCTACCTTTATACTGAAACACTTTTCTACTCTTTGTCTACTCATTTCGAGAGTCACAAAGAAAACTATGAGCCAAATGGCAAAAACGTTCAGTTGAAGTTTACGTACAAATGCACCTGTGTAAACAAAACTGTACTTTGTTTTTTGTTTGGGTTTATCTGCTGGACAAGTGTTTGATGGCTCTAATTCTGACTCTGTTTGAAGGGGAAAAGTGAAAAAGTGTGTTTGTGTGTCTGGATAAGTCAAAATAAGGCTTTACGGGAGAATAAAAGAAGAACACATTTGAGGGTGTAATTTTGACTGGATTTGATTGTGATGGATTTTCACACTTTAGACTTGCACTTGCATTCTGGCTCTCTCACACCTACGTATAATGGCCCCATCTAAAAATTTTTACTCAGGTACAAGCAGACAACCCTTAGGCATCCCCCCAAAACAAAAAAAATATTTTAGGTGAAAAAAAAATTGAGCAGAAGTGGGAAAGACATTTGTAGGTTCAAATGCACAAATGCATGTTTGTGTTGCATTCAAGGAAAAAAAGAAAATGCAACTAAAAATTAAAATGCTTAAAAAATCTTAAAAATGTAACCCCTTTTCATCAGTGAGAAACAAAAAAAATATTTCTAAAATCACATTTTAAAACAAATCTGTAGTGTTAAAAAAGTGTGTTTATAATGGAAGTCAATGGGACAAAAATGCACTCTAGGACCACGGGTGTGAGTATTTGAATTATAGGCTTAAAAAATTACTTGACACAAAAAATAACCACAGAATCTGAAAGAGCGTCAAAAAACACACAACCTGGCCAAGTTTCATGAGATTTGGTGCACCACAGCCAAAGTTATTGAAAAAAGAAAAGTTGCGATGGACAAAAATGCACCCGGGGGTGTAGGAGGGTTAAATCACATGTTTATCCCCACACACTTCCACAACTGTGTGAAATCTCTCTGTCACAACACAACTTATAAAGTCACCTATAATCACTTTTATTTACTTGGCATTGGCACCAAAGAGCCGCTCTGACCGTTTCTTTTCATCGTTTTTTTGAGCCGCTCTGGCTGTGGAGAGATGCGTTTGTAAGAGCAAATGTCAAATTGGCTGCACAAAAAGCCACATATTTAACTGGAAAATGAACTTGTAGGTTACTCCTACGTGAATCTAAACTACGTAAGATTTCCCACAGACATGCAGCTATTTCTCTTAAGGATGAAGCAATGAAAGCAGGACTAAAGTGTGAGAGCGAGCTGTTGAGTTGTGCTGCTGCATTTGCGCTCAAAAGCGCTTCATCGTACCTCTCTCCCTCGTCTCTCCCCACACCACGTCCACACATCCTCTGCTCTGATTGGTCAGTTCTGGTTGTGAAGAGTTACGCTACAACTTTGTGACAACTTTACGCAGCTGGACTAGTTCCAAATGCTGAGTGGAAAATTGTGCATTGCAACGATGAGTCTACTCACAAATCCGATGATAAATCCTCTGGATCTCTGCAGTAAACTGTCTCGTCTTTCTCCAGCAGTGAACAGGAGGGGAGGGGCTGCATCAGAATAAACCACTATAAACTGAAAACTTTTGCGATGCAAATCAAACTATAGTCCGTGTGCACTTTGGCTCCTCTGATGTTTCAGTCAGATCAAGTAAATTAAGAGTTTTTCTCTCTCAGTCTCAGTGATGTCTTCGCTCCATTGATCTGGTCTCGTCACATTCAAGCTCACAGCGCAGATTAGAGTTTTTCTCAATCGCTTTGACACATTTTTTGAAACTTAGTTTAGTTTGATCACTTAATAATAATAATAATAATACATTTTATTTATAATGCACTTTACATTTGACTCCAAATCTCAAAGTGCTACAGAATAAAGCAACATGACAGAATAAAAACAACAATGACAGAATAAAAACAGCAAAGTGACAACAACAATAAAAATAGACAAATTGAAATACTAAGAAAATGCTTTTCTAAAAAGGTAGGTTTTTAGTTCTTTTTTAAAAGCATTCACCGTCTGTGGGGCCCTAAGGTGGTCCGGAAGGGCATTCCACAGACGGGGAGCGGCAGCCTCGAAGGCCCTGTCACCCATGGTCTTTAGCCGTGTCCTGGGTTGGAGCAGACGGTGCTGTTGGCCTGACCGGGTCCTGGCTGAGGTGTGTGGTGTGAGCAGTTCGATCAGATAGGTGGGGGCCTCACCGTGCAGACAGTGGTGGGTGTGTAGGAGGATCTTGTATTCAATGCGGAAGTGAACAGGAAGCCAGTGTTGGACTTGATTCCAACATTTATCTGAATAAAGGTTGAGAAAAGCAGAACATCAGCCACAATTTTCATTCATTCACACAGTTTTCAGCCTCTTTCTCAAAACAGCTCACACAGTTCTCATTCTAAAACTCACATGTTCACTGAGTTCAGTTTGTTTCTCCAACACTACAGACCTGTTCACACATGATAAAGGACTTTTGTCAAAACACTGTTTGTTTTTATCTACAAACTCACACATCACAGCAAAATCTGAAATCACATGAGCAGAAAGATCCAACAACAAAGAATGAACACATGAATCAAACAGAACAATGGTCTGAGCAGAAAACACGTTGATGTAAACGGTTTGTCACAGAGACATTGTGTTTCAGTTTGACGTCTCTGAACTATCTTTAGCAAAATGTAAATATCTAAATATAGAAAATATATTTCACAATTCAAAATTTACAGTAAATGTGTATTTTTCATTTTTTTTTCTTGCCCAGTAAGATGAAAACACAACTTATTCAGATACAAAATCTTTTGTATGAAGTGTGAATCCCAATGACTGAACTGAACCTTTGTGACTTTGTGTCTGAGATCAGAACTAAAGCTTCTGAGCTTTAAAGTCAAATGATGAAACACATGAGAACACCTGAAGAATGTGGGAGAGTTTTGATGGTAAAACTTGCTTCTGAGGGGTAAAGTTAACTGTTTTGAAAGTAAAACTAAATTTAGCTTGAGACGAAATTGAGTTTTGAGAAACTGAATTTCCGTTTAGGATTCTGTGTGAGCTGTTTTTCAAATTAACTTTTAGAATGGACAAAAAACTAATCTTCAAGCTTGAATTAGCGTTGGTCAGACCCAGGTTTATTTCTTTCATGGAACGACTTGAGGCTTAAGTTGGAGATGAAGCTAGTTTCAGCTCAAGATTTTAGAATAAGCCTTGACTTGTCAAGCCACTTTCATGGAATACCCCCATGTCCAGTAATTTTTTTTGTTGTTGTTGTTTTTTGAATAAAGAATAAGTCAGATTTACAATGATTTTTAGTAACAATCTGATTACATTTGAACATGTTTACTTTGTATTTGTGTCATGTTTATCAAATCTCAAATCTAAATTTTACACACAGTTCCTTAAGTGAAGCAAACAAGAAAAAAAAAAGTCCAAAGTCTCCTGTTTCTATATGAAAACATGACATGATGAAGTACTTAGTTCATGAGTGGAGGATTGTTAATAAAGTTCATATTTGTGTGAAGTTGTGACTGGGGTCTCTAAACAGGCTCTTTCATTCTCAATATTTTGGCTCCCTCTTGTGGTCGCAGCAGTGTTTTGGGACAGAAATAGAAGCTGACAATTGTAAAAAAAAAATCAAACAAACAAACAAACAAACAAACAAACATTTGTGTTATTCAAATAAACAAGTCGTAAACTGCTTTTTGTTTTGTTTATTCTATTTTTTGTATCCAGTGCCTTAGACCACTCTACGGCGACACATTGCATTCATTTGATTAAAAATAATCTATGTTTTAGAAAAGTTTCTTTTTTACAGTTTTATTCAATCACTTTGGCTCCAAAGTCAAGATAATTGAACACATTTCAAAACTTAACATCCAGGATGCAAAACACATTCTATCTTTACTACAACAGTAACACCATGTCTGTCTTCACTCTTTTTGCTGAACTCCTCACACAGTGTTTTGCAAAACCTTACACACAATGAGCCTTCCTTAACTCTTCGGTCACTGCTGTTAAACTATGTTTTTAGAACTAACACTTTTGCTCCAAATGGATGTTTTCTTGGTTCAATCACCTGAACAATGTACACGAGCTGTGACTCTTCTGACAAATAAATCTGTCCCATGAACACAACTCTATTAGGACAAATAGAGTTACATTTGTTTTAGAGCGTCAAACCAGACAAGAAGAAGTGTGAGGAAGAGGACATGGAGACAGAGACAGATGATTTAGTCCAATGTCAGACACTTCACTGTGGCCAAGATTAGACAGGAACACACGTTTAGCTCATCAAAGAATTGTATTTTATTTGACATTGTCAGTAATCAATTTTCTTGTTTCACAATTATGAAACTAACTAATGTCATGGAAAAAATCTCGCACTGGTTACAATCTGCTTCTCTCACTTTGAACATAAACAAAACAGTGGCAATGTATTTTACCAAAACACAAAAACAGAAGTCCTCCTTTCCATTTATTTATATAAATACAAGACAAATCAAAAGAGTAGAGGAATTTAAATTTTTAGGAGTTGTTCTGGATCCAATTTTTAGTTTTAAAAAACATGTTAAAAAAGTGTCTAATACTGTTAAATACAGTTTGTCGGTTTTTAGACACATTCGAAACAAATTGACCCACAACGCTGCAAAAGTGTACCTTGACGCAATGATTATTTCTCATCTTATAGGTCTTGTAGGTCACAAGCCTGTGAGACAACAATAAAACCTCTAAAATCTCTGTATAATCAGGCTGTTAAAGTCTTGGATAAAAAACCTCTGAGATACCATGATTGTCCAATACTTACACAAAATAAAATGCTAAACTTGAATTATCTATTCAAATGTGCGACTAATCTTTAAAATTGTAAATACCATTGCGCCTCCTCCTATGAAAACATTTGTCCAGCTCTGCTCTGAGCAGACAACCAGGACCTCCAGGTCCACAAGTCACATGACTGCAGATGACCTAAACGTAGCTCAGTCTTTGCACAAACATCCTTTTCTTTCAAAGCCATCAAAGAATGGAACAAACTCCCGCAGAGTCTGAAGCTTTCCTCTGACATGAAATATTTTTTATGCAATGTCAAGAAGTTACAATTGGAAAACCAGCAGTGTCAACATTAAGAAATTTGTCTGGAGTGATATTGGTCTTTTGAATGTATAATTTTAATGTGTAAAAAGTAGTTTTCTGTTGTGCGTGTGTGTGTGTGTATGAGAGCGTATATCTGTAATATTGCTTGTTCTTTTCTATCTCACCTGCTCAGCGACTGCAGATGGAAACTAGCTCTGGCTATAATCTGGTGCAGCGCATCTTTAATGTTTTTGCACATTGTCCCTGTCAAATAAACTGTCAAATAAAAATTAATATTTTTGTTTCACAATCTCCTTCATTTCCAAAATATTCTGAAAAATAAATTGATATTATGTTGAAATCCATGTGTTGCTTTTGTTTCATGTTCAAACAACAAAGTGTAGTTTTTACATGAGTTCAGTTTAGAGATGAGTGTTTATCATTTTAACCACAAAGTGTTATTTTCACAAAGGTGTCAGGAGTTTTGCACAAAAAGTGTACATGTGCAATCATTCTAAAATGTTTAGACAAATGAGTGATAAATCTGACTGAAAATGTAGAAGTTTTACCATATTTATGACACTTTCCAAAAAATGTGCCAAAGCGATTAAAAAAAAAAAACATGTGACAAGTTTCTGTTTTAACATGAGAAGTTTCTGTTTTATTGTGAAAAGTAATCTATCTAGGTTGTGCACGTGCTCATGCAGCGACCGGCAGCAAAGAGATTTGTCTCGTTTTTGGGATGATCGAGTGTGATTGACAGGACACTGTTTGCAGTACATATGATTTAAAAGAATTACGGATTGATTCGTGAACCTTGCTCAACCGTGCAGTGTGGCGATGGAGTTTATTGTCCTGTTTGTAATGTGGATGGTGTTCCAGACCATGCTGAGCTTCCAGCACCTGGCGGAGGAATCATCCCGGGTCCAATACAGCAGAGAATTTCTTCTCCGGTGGAAAGGTTTTTCGGTTGACACAATGGTACAATTCATTTCTAAAACTAAATGTGACTTTGACTAAATGTCATTAAGACAAAGGATATGTCTATTGACTTCAGAAGAGAGGTCACAACTCCCAATGCTACAATCATTAAAGACCAGGTAGTAGAGCAAGTGGAAAATTATAAGTACTTGGGAACCTTGATAGATCATAAACTGAACTTTAATGACAAACACAGACATGCTGTGCAAAAGGGGACAGCAGCATTTGTTCTCTCTCAGAAAGCTTTCTTATTTTCATGTGGACAGGACTTTGATGACTCTATTTTATACATTTTGTGTTGAGTCTGCACTGACCTTTTCTATGTTATGTTGGTTCGTAATCTTAATGTGAAAGCAAAAAAATCACTCAGTAGAATTGTAAATTTGAGGGGAAAAAATGTTCTGAGTCCAGCAGACTTCTTTGTCTGAGCTTTACTCGAGTCAGGTGAGGAGGAAAGCTCATCCTCTTCACAGAGAGTTCAACTACCTTCCTTGTGGCTCTAGACTCAGACTTCCAGTGATGAGATGTAACAGATACCGAAATTCTTTTATTCTTTTCTTTTATTCCTGCAGCTGTTCAGTTTCTGCTCAGGGCAGAAGCACATTTTAGTAGGTGTTCTTGTGTGTATTTCCTGCTTTATTAATTTGTACTGCATTTTGGAGTCCATTTTAAATGTGTTTTTATGTTTGTGATTATTTTATATGTTTCTCTTTGCTGCAAAACTAATTGCCCCATGCGGGACACAAATAAAGTGAAGTTGAAGTTGAAGTTTTAATGTGACAAGTTCCTGTTTTTCTTTTTCACACAATTTCTAATCATGTAGACAGTAAAGTTGCTGTGATGAGGCTTTGGTGCTCCAGGTAGAAATACACCTATGTAGTCCATCCAAAGACTAGTCAGAGACTGGCAAGTGAGTTTCATTTGTCATTAGTGAGGTCAAAGGTGGCTGTAATCCTGCAGCTTTGGGAGCATGCATGTGTCAGACAGACCTGATATCTGTTGGGGGTCTCCCTGCGTAGGTTTGATTCCTGCCAGCATCAACATCACATGCTCTCTTTTTGGTTTGACTTCTGTTACAAGAAAGTATAAGCAAATGCCTTTAATTCTATTCAGGGATAGCTTTGTAGTTAATGACATTCAAGAAAGTAAGTAAGCAATCTTTATTTGTATAGCGCATTTTACAAACACAGAGTCACAAAGCGCTTCACAGTGAGATGAACCCCTCCCCACTGTAAGCTGCCCTAGGACAGCTCAGCAGAGGCGAGCTCAGCCAGCTCTGGCCTGGTTAGTACCTGAATGGGAGACCGCTTTTACAGCAAATTGCTCATTAGGAGGGTGAAATGTGTAAAAATCAAAGTTGTATATTTGGATTTTTTTTTACATATACCAACCAATAACATGCACGTTAGGGTAATATCCTCCAGCGGTAGTCCTGACCAAGCCTAGCATGAACACCTGGAGATGGGTCCCCGAGCGCTGCACTGCGGCGATCACTGCTCCTGAGGAGATGCCCCAGAGGCATTGAAGGATGGGTTAAATGCAGAGGACAAATTTCCCTACGGGGACAATAAAGTATGCCTTAACCTTAACCTTAACCTAGTGAAAACCTCATTGAAGAGTATTGAACAGGAAGTCGTATGTACAGGATGTAGTATTTCAAACCAAAACAAGACAACTGCACTCAGTCAATTGCTAAAACCATTGTCCATCCTCTAAAAAAAAAAAAAAAAAAAAAAAAAAAAGAGTATGGCTTACTGACATGAATAGCCATTTAAGTGTCTACTTCTCATTTGCAACCATTACAGAGCATAACGTCCAATAGTGTTCAAAGTGTATAAAGAGGCATTTCATGCCAGCAGATTTCGCTTACGGCAATACTAGCTGGACAACGCCCATCTCGTTTGATCTCAGAAGCTAAGCCAGCTTGGGCCTGGTTAGTACCTGGATGGGAGACTGCTTTTACAGCAAATTGCTAATTAGGAGGGTGAAATGTGTAAAAATCAAAGTTGTACATTTGGATTTTTTTTTTACATATTTAGATTGATTCTGCCATCCTATTGCTAAAACCATTGTCCATCCTCAAAAAAAAAAAAAAAAAAAAAAAAAAAGAGTATGGCTTACTGACATGAATAGCCATTTTAAGTGTCTACTTCTCATTTGCAACCATTACAGAGCATAACGTCCAATAGTGTTCAAAGTGTATAAAGAGGCATTTCATGCCAGCAGATTTCTCTTACGGCAATACTAGCTGGACAACGCCCGATCTCGTCTGATCTTGGAAGCTAAGCCAGCTTGGGCCTTGTTAGTACCTGGATGGGAGACTGCTTTTACAGCAAATTGCTCATTAGGAGGGTGAAATGAGTAAAAATCAAAGTTGTATATTTGGATTTTTTTTTTTACATATTTAGATTGATTCTGCCATCCTATGGGCTGTGTGCACGGAATTTCAGTTGGCTTGCGATTGTTCAAAAATGCTAACTTCTGTACATACAACCATTTCCTGTTAGCGGTAGCATTTAGACACAATTATGTCTCTTTTAAACATAGAAGTGTCTCTGGTGAAATATTCTCTGATATGTAAAGTCTTTAACATGTTTTCTGTAACATTCACCTCAACTGTCTGATCTAAAGAGCATTTATTAGTTTTAAACTGATGTAGTGAAAACCTCATTGAAGAGTATTGAACAGGAATCGTTGTATGTACAGGATGTAGTATTTCAAACCAAACAAGACAACTGCACTCAGTCAATTGCTAAAACCTTTGTCCATCCTCTAAAAAAAAAAAAAAAAAAAAAAAAAAAGAGTATGGCTTACTGACATGAAAGCCATTTTAAGTGTCTACTTCTCATTTGCAACCATTACAGAGCATAACGTCCAATAGTGTTCAAAGTGTATAAAGAGGCATTTCATGCCAGCAGATTTCGCTTACGGCAATACTAGCTGGACAACGCCCGATCTCGTCTGATCTCGGAAGCTAAGCCAGCTTGGGCCTGGTTAGTACCTGGATGGGAGACTGCTTTTACAGCAAATTGCTCATTAGGAGGGTGAAATGTGTAAAAATCAAAGTTGTATATTTGGATTTTTTTTTTACATATTTAGATTGATTCTGCCATCCTATTGCTAAAACCATTGTCCATCCTCTAAAAAAAAAAAAAAAAAAAAAAAAAAAAGAGTATGGCTTACTGATATGAATAGCCATTCTAAGTGTCTACTTCTCATTTGCAACCATTACAGAGCATAACGTCCAATAGTGTTCAAAGTGTATAAAGAGGCATTTCATGCCAGCAGATTTCGCTTACGGCAATACTAGCTGGACAACGCCCGATCTCGTCTGATCTCGGAAGCTAAGCCAGCTTGGGCCTGGTTAGTACCTGGATGGGAGACTGCTTTTACAGCAAATTGCTCATTAGGAGGGTGAAATGTGTAAAAATCAAAGTTGTATATTTGGATTTTTTTTTACATATTTAGATTGATTCTGCCATCCTATTGCTAAAACCATTGTCCATCCTCTAAAAAAAAAAAAAAAAAAAAAAAAAGAGTATGGCTTACTGACATGAATAGCCATTCTAAGTGTCTACTTCTCATTTGCAACCATTACAGAGCATAACGTCCAATAGTGTTCAAAGTGTATAAAGAGGCATTTCATGCCAGCAGATTTCGCTTACGGCAATACTAGCTGGACAACGCCCGATCTCGTCTGATCTCGGAAGCTAAGCCAGCTTGGGCCTGGTTAGTACCTGGATGGGAGACTGCTTTTACAGCAAATTGCTCATTAGGAGGGTGAAATGTGTAAAAATCAAAGTTGTATATTTGGATTTTTTTTTTACATATTTAGATTGATTCTGCCATCCTATTGCTAAAACCATTGTCCATCCTCTAAAAAAAAAAAAAAAAAAAAAAAGAGTATGGCTTACTGATATGAATAGCCATTTAAGTGTCTACTTCTCATTTGCAACCATTACAGAGCATAACGTCCAATAGTGTTCAAAGTGTATAAAGAGGCATTTCATGCCAGCAGGTTTCACTTACGGCCATACTAGCTGGACAACGCCGTTCTCGTCTGATCTCGGAAGCTAAGCAAGCTTGAGCCTGGTTAGTACGTGAATGGGAGACTGCTTGGGAATAGCAGGTGTTGTAAGCTTTTAAAGCACTATGCACATTATTATGGTGAAATGTGCAAAAATCAAAGTTGTATATTTGGATTTTTTTTTTACATATTTAGACTGATTCTGCCATCCCAATGCTAAAACCATTGTCCATCCTCTCCAAAAAAAAAAAAAAAATAAAAAAATAATTTTTTTTTTTTACATATTTAGACTGATTCTGCCATCCCAATGCTAAAACCATTGTCCATCCTCTCCAAAAAAAAAAAAAAAAAAAAAAAAAAAGAGTATAGCTGACTCACATGAATATCCATTATAAGTGTCAACTTCTCATTTGCAACCATTACAGAGCATAACGTCCAATAAAGAGTCATTTCATGCCAGCAGGTTTCACTTACGGCCATACTAGCTGGACAACGCCTGTTCTCGTCTGATCTCGGAAGCTAAGCAAGCTTGAGCCTGGTTAGTACGTGAATGGGAGACTGCTTGGGAATAGCAGGTGTTGTAAGCTTTTAAAGCACTATGCACATTATTATGGTGAAATGTGCAAAAATCAAAGTTGTATATTTGGATTTTTTTTTTACATATTTAGACTGATTCTGCCATCCCAATGCTAAAACCATTGTCCATCCTCTCCAAAAAAAAAAAAAAAAATTAAAAAAATAATTTTTTTTTTTACATATTTAGACTGATTCTGCCATCCCAATGCTAAAACCATTGTCCATCCTCTCCAAAAAAAAAAAAAAATTAAAAAAATAAATTTTTTTTTTACATATTTAGACTGATTCTGCCATCCCAATGCTAAAACCATTGTCCATCCTCTCCAAAAAAAAAAAAAAAAATTAAAAAAATAAATTTTTTTTTTACATATTTAGACTGATTCTGCCATCCCAATGCTAAAACCATTGTCCATCCTCTCCAAAAAAAAAAAAAAAAAAAAAAAAAAAGAGTATAGCTGACTCACATGAATATCCATTATAAGTGTCAACTTCTCATTTGCAACCATTACAGAGCATAACGTCCAATAAAGAGTCATTTCATGCCAGCAGGTTTCACTTACGGCCATACTAGCTGGACAACGCCTGTTCTCGTCTGATCTCGGAAGCTAAGCAAGCTTGAGCCTGGTTAGTACGTGAATGGGAGACTGCTTGGGAATAGCAGGTGTTGTAAGCTTTTAAAGCACTATGCACATTATTATGGTGAAATGTGCAAAAATCAAAGTTGTATATTTGGATTTTTTTTTTACATATTTAGACTGATTCTGCCATCCCAATGCTAAAACCATTGTCCATCCTCTCCAAAAAAAAAAAAAAAAATTAAAAAAATAAATTTTTTTTTTTACATATTTAGACTGATTCTGCCATCCCAATGCTAAAACCATTGTCCATCCTCTCCAAAAAAAAAAAAAAAAAAAAAAAAAATTTTTTTTTACATATTTAGACTGATTCTGCCATCCCAATGCTAAAACCATTGTCCATCCTCTCCAAAAAAAAAAAAAAAAAAAAAAAAGAGTATAGCTGACTCACATGAATATCCATTATAAGTGTCAACTTCTCATTTGCAACCATTACAGAGCATAACGTCCAATAAAGAGTCATTTCATGCCAGCAGGTTTCACTTACGGCCATACTAGCTGGACAACGCCTGTTCTCGTCTGATCTCGGAAGCTAAGCAAGCTTGAGCCTGGTTAGTACGTGAATGGGAGACTGCTTGGGAATAGCAGGTGTTGTAAGCTTTTAAAGCACTATGCACATTATTATGGTGAAATGTGCAAAAATCAAAGTTGTATATTTGGATTTTTTTTTTACATATTTAGACTGATTCTGCCATCCCAATGCTAAAACCATTGTCCATCCTCTCCAAAAAAAAAAAAAAAATTAAAAAAATAAATTTTTTTTTTACATATTTAGACTGATTCTGCCATCCCAATGCTAAAACCATTGTCCATCCTCTCCAAAAAAAAAAAAAAAAAAAAAAAAATTTTTTTTTTACATATTTAGACTGATTCTGCCATCCCAATGCTAAAACCATTGTCCATCCTCTCCAAAAAAAAAAAAAAAAAAAAAAAAAGAGTATAGCTGACTCACATGAATATCCATTATAAGTGTCAACTTCTCATTTGCAACCATTACAGAGCATAACGTCCAATAAAGAGTCATTTCATGCCAGCAGGTTTCACTTACGGCCATACTAGCTGGACAACGCCTGTTCTCGTCTGATCTCGGAAGCTAAGCAAGCTTGAGCCTGGTTAGTACGTGAATGGGAGACTGCTTGGGAATAGCAGGTGTTGTAAGCTTTTAAAGCACTATGCACATTATTATGGTGAAATGTGCAAAAATCAAAGTTGTATATTTGGATTTTTTTTTTACATATTTAGACTGATTCTGCCATCCCAATGCTAAAACCATTGTCCATCCTCTCCAAAAAAAAAAAAAAAAATAAAAAAATAAATTTTTTTTTTACATATTTAGACTGATTCTGCCATCCCAATGCTAAAACCATTGTCCATCCTCTCCAAAAAAAAAAAAAAAAAAAAAAAAAAAAGAGTATAGCTGACTCACATGAATATCCATTATAAGTGTCAACTTCTCATTTGCAACCATTACAGAGCATAACGTCCAATAAAGAGTCATTTCATGCCAGCAGGTTTCACTTACGGCCATACTAGCTGGACAACGCCTGTTCTCGTCTGATCTCGGAAGCTAAGCAAGCTTGAGCCTGGTTAGTACGTGAATGGGAGACTGCTTGGGAATAGCAGGTGTTGTAAGCTTTTAAAGCACTATGCACATTATTATGGTGAAATGTGCAAAAATCAAAGTTGTATATTTGGATTTTTTTTTTACATATTTAGACTGAT
The DNA here is from genome assembly GCA_038363315.1 of Mugilogobius chulae. Classification (NCBI taxonomy): domain Eukaryota; kingdom Metazoa; phylum Chordata; class Actinopteri; order Gobiiformes; family Gobiidae; genus Mugilogobius; species Mugilogobius chulae. The sequence goes on from CM076404.1 coordinate 3,197,542, forward strand.
TCTGCCATCCCAATGCTAAAACCATTGTCCATCCTCTCCAAAAAAAAAAAAAAATTAAAAAAATAAATTTTTTTTTTTACATATTTAGACTGATTCTGCCATCCCAATGCTAAAACCATTGTCCATCCTCTCCAAAAAAAAAAAAAAAAAAAAAAAAAATTTTTTTTTACATATTTAGACTGATTCTGCCATCCCAATGCTAAAACCATTGTCCATCCTCTCCAAAAAAAAAAAAAAAAAAAAAAAAGAGTATAGCTGACTCACATGAATATCCATTATAAGTGTCAACTTCTCATTTGCAACCATTACAGAGCATAACGTCCAATAAAGAGTCATTTCATGCCAGCAGGTTTCACTTACGGCCATACTAGCTGGACAACGCCTGTTCTCGTCTGATCTCGGAAGCTAAGCAAGCTTGAGCCTGGTTAGTACGTGAATGGGAGACTGCTTGGGAATAGCAGGTGTTGTAAGCTTTTAAAGCACTATGCACATTATTATGGTGAAATGTGCAAAAATCAAAGTTGTATATTTGGATTTTTTTTTTACATATTTAGACTGATTCTGCCATCCCAATGCTAAAACCATTGTCCATCCTCTCCAAAA
>CM076404.1:3199144-3284690 GCA_038363315.1 Mugilogobius chulae
CTAAGGCCTAGGCAAGAAATGCACGGCCCAACACTGATTAATAGCTATTCACAGGTTCACTTTTTAAAATATATAAGTCACACAGTTCACACAGGGACAGACTCAGTTCACAGGTTTAAGGCCTGGCATCAGTTCAAACTGATGCCAGGCCAGGTTATTTCACCATCTCATTTCTCCATCAGAGTCTTCACATGTCGACACGTTAAATATGAGCTGGAGTTCTTCAGAAAGTCAATAATCCTGCAGTTCTGGAGAAAAGCAGCTCATTTGTGTAAAGTGTGTTTGAAACATGTTTGGATTCGTCCTGATTCTGGGAGATTGTACGACCTGGTGCTGCCTCCACTTTATCTGTACTAAGAATAATATCAGGAGTCTGTTTATGAAGGGAGAATTAATGAGGAGACGTATTCAGTAAACTCAGAATTACAGCTCAGACACAGACATGAGCTTAGAACACTTTCAGCGAGGGAAGTTCCAGATGGATAATGTGGAAGAACTGAAATCGTAGTTCAACATAGATCCATCTGACGTGAGCTGATTGGGCATATTTTGTACTTTGACTTTTCCTCTGCAAAAGCTGAAAGTAAATTTAATAAAAAAGGGAGAAAGTTGTGCTGTCGAGTAAGCTACGTTTGATAAATGCAGCAGCCTCTCTCTCAACGTGCGTCCTTGTATCCAGACGTGCGTTAGAGCGTTTGGGGCGCTTGTTGGTGCGTCAGCTTCGAAAATATTCCACGTCAAAATTCACTTCAGCGTACGAGATTAACAGCTTAAACCCATAAGGAATCAGCCTTTTACACTAAAATGCCTAGACTTTCTTTGGTAAATATAAGAAAGAGTGAAGCCAGAATTACACTAGTTTGAGCAAAATTTGGGTTTTGACAATTATTCTTTAAAAGCCAAATGTAATTTAACAAAAAAAATTGTTTAAGGGACTTTAAATATGTTTGAAAGGTTTAGACGGAACCCATTAAAAGTATTTAAACTGGAACAGAGTTTTCTTAGAATGACTGGATTGACCCTAACTAAAAGGGTTACATCAACTAACCTTTTCTTCTAAATATGCAAAATTTAAAACACAATTTAAAATGTAGGAAAAAGGTGAGAGGATACCGCAAATGCCTTAAAGGGTTAAACGTTGTGCAGTCTGAACAATCAGCTGACAAGAGACGCCATTAGTAATGTGACTCTTCTGAAGACGGCACAGACAAACTGCTCAAACACGGAAACTTCTAACAAATAAAACAAAAACTGGTCCGATAATTTTAAATATAGCTGGCAAAGTGCTCTGTGTGCGTTGTGTGCATGTGTTAGCTTTTACAAACATCCTCCAGCTCCTCCTGACTCACCGATAGCCAGCGTCATGACTTTGAGCTTGTTGCGCACCAGTTTGACCACCATGCTCTTCTGCAGCGGCGTGGAGCGACAGCACAGCACCGACCTGCAGCTGCGTGCCACGCACAGGAAGCGCTCCTCCAGGCTGCGGTCCAGAGCGTACGCCAGAGTGCGCCCGTCGATCACCAGACCCAGCCTGTGCACCGGCAGCTCACCGTCGGCCATGTTGGGGAGGGAAGTGTGGTCCGAGGAGGAGGAGGAGCAGAGGAACTTGGCCTGGATGTAGTGTAAGCTCTCGTCCAGCAGCAGCGCGCACGCCTCCTGGAATCAAACACAAACAAACAAACATGAGTAAGAGCAGGGTTTACACACAGATTTATTTCATTTAAAAGAAGACCTCGTTGAATTATTAGAACATAAATGTTGCTATTTAATGCTTTGTATGAAAGTCAGCCTTAGAATAGTTCACATTCTACGAGGAGTACATATACTTTTCTTTTCTCACTGTAACACATAGATGGGCAATATTTTTACCCGAGGGCCAGACTGCAAAAGTTCATTTTTGCAAAAAAAAGTGTGCTATGAGAATAAACTTGTAACACTTCTGTTGTATTCACACCAGACAGTGTCTTTGCGTTTTTGCTCCATTTTCAATGTTAGGTCAGTGTAAACCCTTGAGCGTCTTGAGCGTTCAAGCGTATTTGCGGCGTGTTTAGACGTCTGGGGCGTCCGTTGACGCGCGTTTAGGTGTCTGAAAACGCAGCGTCTTGTGAAGTGGAAGCTCAAACTTGCGGTGGACGCAGGAATTGTGAAAATCCACCGTCAGATGCGTTGGAAGTCGGCGTCAGCCAATCAGAGACAATCAGACATGCTGCTGTTCTCCTCTCACATCAAGAGGAAAGGACGACTGTTTACTCAAGTCTTTTATCTACTTTTTTAACCAAAGGTCTCTTGTTTTGGGGCTTTTTTCAAAGACTTGGTCGCTCGTTGCTCTGAAAATCTGGAGACACAAAACAAACAACATGGACCTGATCTGGACTGACAAAGCCTCACATGAATCTATTCAAAATGTTTAAACCTGCTGTAGGAGTGACTGGAGGAGGACAGAGTTAAACCTGCGTAGGACGTGACACTGGAGGAGGACAGAGTGTTTAAACCTGCTGTGTAGGACGTGACACTGGAGGAGGACAGAGTGTTTAAACCTGCTGTTAGGACGTGACACTGGAGGAGGACAGAGTGTTTAAACCTGCTGTAGGACGTGACACTGGAGGAGGACAGAGTGTTTAACCTGCTGTAGGACGTGACACTGGAGGAGGACAGAGTGTTTAAACCTGCTGTAGACGTGACACTGGAGGAGGACAGAGTGTTTAAACCTGCTGTAGGACGTGACACTGGGGGAGGACAGAGTGTTTAAACCTGCTGTAGGACGTGACACTGGAGGAGACAGAGTGTTTAAACCTGCTGTAGGACGTACACTGGAGGAGGACAGAGTGTTTAAACCTGCTGTAGGACTGACAGGGAGGAGGACAGAGTGTTTAAACCTGCTGTAGGACGTGACACTGGAGGAGGACAGAGACAGCAAAACAACTGTCTGGAGGAAGAGAAAGTTACAGCAGCCTCTCTCTCTCTCCTTCTCTCTCTCAGTCATCTGTCTACAGCAAACAAACACTGACACAAACAAGAGGGAACGAGAAAAAGAGTGTCGGGGCTTAAAAGTGTCCTTGTCCTCGACGCCTCGGCGCATTGGGGGCGTTTTGGGCGCCTGTTGTGGCGTAAGCTTTGAAAATATTCTGCGTCAAAATATACTTTAATGCGCGAAATTAGACGCTTAACGCTGTCCGGTCTGAACGCAGCGTAATCCATGTTCATTCACATTTATACTCACACCCTCCATCAGCACAGACTGTTGTAACTGGAGTCTTAGTTCACCTGAGAGTGTTTGTTCACCTGAGAGTCTGCGTTGAGCGTGAGAGTCTGCGTTAAGCGTGAGAGTCTGCGTTGAGCGTGAGAGTCTGCGTTGAGCGTGAGAGTCTGCGTTGAGCGTGAGAGTCTGCGTTAAGCGTGAGAGTCTGCGTTGAGCGTGAGAGTCTGCGTTGAGCGTGAGAGTCTGCGTTGAGCGTGAGAGTCTGCGTTGAGCGTGAGAGTCTGCGTTGAGCGTGAGAGTCTGCGTTGAGCGTGAGAGTGTTTGTTCACTGAGAGTCTGCGTTGAGCGTGAGAGTCTGCGTTGAGCCTGAGAGTGTTTATTTACCTGAGAGTCTGCGTTATTCACCTGAGAGTCTGCGTTATTCACCTGAGAGTCTGCGTTATTCACCTGAGAGTCTGCGTTAATCACCTGAGAGTCTGCGTTGTTCACCTGAGAGTCTGCGTTATTCACCTGAGAGTCTGCGTTATTCACCTGAGAGTCTGCGTTATTCACCTGAGAGTCTGCGTTATTCACCTGAGAGTCTGCGTTGTTCACCTGAGAGTCTGCGTTATTCACCTGAGAGTGTTTATTCACCTGAGAGTCTGCGTTATTCACCTGAGTGTCTTTAGTTCACCTGAGAGTCTGCGTTATTCACCTGAGAGTCTGCGTTATTCACCTGAGAGTCTGCGTTTCACCTGAGAGTCTGCGTTATTCACCTGAGAGTCTGCGTTATTCACCTGAGAGTCTGCGTTATTCACCTGAGAGTCTGCGTTATTCACCTGAGAGTGTTTATTCACCTGAGAGTCTGCGTTATTCACCTGAGAGTCTGTTATTCACCTGAGAGTCTGCGTTATTCACCTGAGAGTCTGCGTTATTCACCTGAGAGTCTTTAGTTCACCTGAGAGTCTGCGTTATTCACCTGAGAGTCTGCGTTATTCACCTGAGAGTCTGCGTTATTCACCTGAGAGTCTGCGTTATTCACCTGAGAGTGGTTTATTCACCTGAGAGTCTGCGTTATTCACCTGAGAGTCTGCGTTATTCACCTAAGAGTCTGCGTTATTCACCTGAGAGTCTGCCTTATTCACCTGAGAGTCTGCGTTATTCACCTGAGAGTCTGCGTTATTCACCTGTGAGTCTGCGTTATTCACCTGAGAGTCTGCGTTGTTCACCTGAGAGTCTGCGTTATTCACCTGAGAGTCTGCGTATTCACCTGAGAGTCTGCGTTATTCACCTGAGAGTCTGCATTATTCACCTGAGAGTCTGCGTTATTCACCTGAGAGTCTGCGTTATTCACCTGAGAGTCTGCGTTATTCACCTGAGAGTCTGCGTTATTCACCTGAGAGTCTGCGTTATTCACCTGAGAGTCTGCGTTATTCACCTGAGAGTCTGCGTTATTCACCTGAGAGTCTGCGTTATTCACCGAGTGTTTTCACCTGAGAGTCTGCGTTGTTCACCTGAGAGTCTGCGTTGTTCACCTGAGAGTCTGCGTTATTCACCTGAGAGTCTGCGTTGTTCACCTGAGAGTGTTTATTCACCTGAGAGTCTGCGTTATTCACCTGAGAGTGTTTATTCACCTGAGAGTCTGCGTTATTCACCTGAGAGTCTGCGTTATTCACCTGAGAGTCTGCGTTATTCACCTGAGAGTCTGCGTTGTTCACCTGAGAGTCTGTGTTGTTCACCTGAGAGTCTGCGTTGTTCACCTGAGAGTGTTTATTCACCTGAGAGTCTGCGTTATTCACCTGAGAGTCTGCGTTATTCACCTGAGAGTGGTTTATTCACCTGAGAGTCTGCGTTATTCACCTGAGAGTCTGCGTTATTCACCTGAGAGTCTGCGTTATTCACCTGAGAGTCTGCGTTATTCACCTGAAGAGTGTTTATTCACCTGAGAGTCTGCGTTATTCACCTGAGAGTCTGCCGTTATTCTGATCGCGTTATTCACCTGAGAGTGTTTATTCACCTGAGAGTCTGCGTTATTCACCTGAGAGTCTGCGTTGAGCGTCAGCAGCTCCTCTTCGGGGTCCAGGAGTTTACAGGCGTAGGCGATGTTCACGGCCGTCTCCTGTTTGTCTCCGGTCAGAACCCAGATCTGAAGCCCCGCCCTCCTCAGGGACAGGATGGTCTCCGGAACGCCGTCCTGCAGCCGGTCCTCGATCCCGGTCGCTCCTGAAGTCCCAGAGAAGAGAGAACGATGTGAGGGAAAGACACAAGTGACCTGTAGGTGTAGAGCGGCGCGAGTTTGGGAAAAAAGAACTAATTACATTAAACAGAGTGTATATATAGAGGGATTTTTTGTTTCTCATACATAGCCGCTCACAGACACAAACAGTGAATCAAGTGTAAAAAGCTCTGTTGTCAGTAACTCCAAGAGTTTATCTGTGAGAAAACCAAAGTTCTGCTGCTAAATCAACATTTGTGAATGAAACTCCACCTACGACCCTTAAAAGTGACATTCAGGTGAAAACACAGACGTCTGTCAGACCGGTTCAGACCTGATCCAAACAGCTGAGAGCAGACTGTGGCCTTGTTTTATTCAAACTAGTTTCCCCAGATAAGCAGATGGAGAGAGGCTCTTTCTGCATAAAGTATGAGCAGTAGGGTCGACCGAAAATCGCTCTATTGAGAAGTTAGGGCGCATATTCAAACACACACTTTGTCATGGTTCACTCCCAAGAAATACATTTCTCTACAATGTGGGTGGAGCCTAATGAGAACTGTATGGAAACATACAGTTCTCATTAGGCTCATTCTGCTTTCTGATTGGATGATCCTCTTACGACCCAAACACCAAATGGAAACATCAACAAATGAACATTATGTCTATTGTTTCGTGTAGTCATGTAGTGTGAGGCTGTTCGACCCAACCGGAGCAGGTTAAACAAGGTGCAGAGCGTTAGCCGTCTTACCCAGCAGGAGCAGTTTAAACCAGGTGCAGAGCGTTAGCCGTCTTACCCAGCAGGTGCAGGTTGGTCTCCAGCCTCAGAGCCGACTCAAACAGAAGCTCCTCTCTGCCCTGGATGGCCGTCTCAGCCTGAAGGTGGCGCTGCAGCCAACACGCGTACTCTTCTTTAGACAGAACCTGAACAAACAAAAACATAATACAGACAAAATGAACCTGGAGCCAGAAGAACAGAAACATTATACAGATAAGTAGTTCATTTCCACAGTGATATTCTCACAACTGAAATAAACCAGGACTAAATGCATTTTTGCTGTAAAATTAAGAGTTAATTAAGCTATGTCCAACTGTGGCCCAGGGACCAAATGAGGCCTGAAGAATTAAGTTTCCCCCTCAAAAAAACAAATGCATTTCATATAGAGCTGGGCGGTATGACCAAAAATGTATATCACGGTATTTTTCAAAATTATAACGGTGTCACGGTATTTGACGGTATTTTTTTATCCATGTACATGACTAGACGTTGACCCTGTTTCCTAATAATTTAGAGAATAATTAGGCCTACTGCAGTAAATTGTCTTAGAATGAGCAGACTAGTATAAACCCAGGGTTAAATAGACCCACAAAATGCTGCTTCTCCAAAGAGGTGACAGACAGTGACACTAATGAGGTGAAGAAATGAGAATGCATGACTTGCACTCAAATACAGCACGCTTGTGCGTTACGCGCTGGTCCCACCACACACAGTCGCGCTCCGCCCCCAGTCCACCTCCGAAAGCCGCCGCAGACCCCTGCACTGTCTCCACTCCAGTCTGCTCCGCAGGGCTGCGTAGCCCCGAGGAGCTCAAGAAGAGCATGCGCCACCTTGTAATTCCGGACATAGTCACTTCCCCTTTCCGAGTCCTGTGGGGCCCCACTCCACAGGACTCGGACGGAGAAGAAAACAGCCTTGATCCGCACTTTGGTTAAACTGCGACAGAGCCGAGGCGGAGCCCCGCGGCCCGCTCTGCGCACACGGAGGATGCGGAACAGCCTTCATTCATCCGGCAGTGAGCCCCGCGGCCCGCTCTACGAAGACGGAGGATGCGGAACGGCCTGCATTCATCCCGGCAGTCGGGGCGGAGCAAAGCCGCACGCAACGGACCAGCGCGCCACGCTGCAACGCGCCGTTCCGCCACTCTTTGTTCCGGACATACGCACACACCGGTGTATGACAAAGTCATATCATTAAAAAAAAAAAACACTTGTGTCCAGTATGAAACGGTGTACCACCCAGCCCTAATGTATTGTCAAGTTTGAAAATAAAGTCCCTTTTTAAAGCCAACATCATGTGGTGTGACTCACTTCTGTTGGTTTTTCACATTTATGTTTTAAATCTGACAATTTCCTCTCAGAAATTCTTCCACACATGGTTAATATTTAGTTACAATTATGGTCAATTAACGACTTTTTTACAAACAGCAGAGTGAAACTGGAGAGGACCACCCAAGCTCAGCCAATCAGAGCGCAGCACTAAAATGATTGTGTGGTCTTATTTTGTTCACAAGTGCTGCATTTTTTGTTGACTAAGTTTATTAATTTACAACTAAAAAAATGTGTAACCCCAACTTTAAGATCGATATGTATCTTCTGAGAGGATCTGGTTTTTCTTCCTTCACCTCACATTAAAATTCTTCTTTGCTTCGCTCATTGACGATGCAAAAACAAACTTCCACAGAATGTATTTTTCTATGATGGAAACGTTTGAAATCCTGAGTTTTTTTCTCTGGTTGTGAGCAGAATCAGCTCCGCCCACAGAGACAAGTTTAATTCACTGGAATAATAAAACAAACAGACAAGTCTATACAATAAGTTACATTTAAAGTTACGGTCACAATGACCCGTACGACTGCTACGACCTCTCTGCGAACCATTTTTGTCTCATTTCCTACGTCATTCTTGAGGCAAAAAAAACAGCGCTCGCAGCTCGTTCGTAGTTCGTAGACAGGTCGATGGTCTTGTTAAAGATTTCTACGACCAGTCTACGAACAGAGACTAAAGCCTGTACAATGTGCCTGAGAGTGCAGGGAGATGGACACAACCACAGGGAGGACAGCTGTAACAGACGTAGACATTTGGACAACTTCTGCTCGCTGGGTGGAATATTGTTGTTGTGAAGTGCTTCAAACTTTTTTTATATGAACACAATGATGTCAGTGGATTAGTCTTCAGCATCCGGCGACGCTTTGGGGGTTTTGGCGTCTCCTCTGCAATACACAGGTAAGAAACAAAGTGGTTTTGATGTTTTTACGGAGGTTTGACTTTGAGAAAGACAGACGATCAGAATAGATTTCAGACAAAGCCTACAGAATATAGCTATTCATAAGCATAATTGTGTTTTGCTGGTGTGTAATAGGTTATTGCTATTCCGATAATAAATGGTTTACGAAAGGTTTATAGTTAGAAACAACTTGATAAAGGCTTGCGTTGGACGTAGGGACATCGGCAGCTCCCGTGCGATACAAAATAGAGGTAGGATTACCGTAAAGACGCATTAAACAAGCTTTAGGGAATGCCATACAGCTTAATTTCCCCAAGAATGTCGTGAGTTGTTGGTGAGAGCTGAAAGTCTGTCGTAAGAAGACTGTAGGAAACAGTTTACACTCCACGAGCACGTACGAACTCCAGATTTCGTATGACCTGTAAGATTCGTACGGGTCATTGTGACCGTAGCTTAAGACAAACCAGTTTTTCCACATTTCTGACAGATCACGTCTTTTATCTGTGACTGACTCCAGGATTTATAATGAGCAGATAAAACTGTACACAAGAGTCTTTTCAAACAAAAGTAACAGATGGAACCAAACCCATCTCCTTTTGAACACACAGCCCTATAAACAAACCCTAAATGTTTGTTTATTTGCATTTTAGTTTGAATTGCTAAATTGCTAACACTTTGCTGATACAAGTAGACTAAAACATTGTGACCACAGAGACACTAAAGCAGTGTGTACAAACCGAGCTGTGTGTGTGTTTTTTGTTAGGCAGAGGTGTTTAAACACCTTGTTGATTAAAGTACCAGGCTGTTTCCACTATGTCCTACACACCTACACACACTGATGTGCGAAGTCTCATGTTTTTTGTCTAGGCTTGATTTAAAAAAAAAAATCCCACAAACAAAATACAGACTTTAAGCAATTTCTTTAGCTTTAACTACGTTTTAATGGTACAAATACTATTCAAATAAACATGTTTAAGCGACTCTCGTGTGTTTGGTGTAATTGAAGCTGTCGGGGTCAGAAGTCGAAGAGAAAACAGTATTTAGCCGAGCATGGATTGTTGTTATTTACACAGGTTCAAACGGGACGTAAGTACAAAGTAGAATGTTCTTTATTTAGTACGAGTAAAACAAAGACGTAAGACAAAGACAGTGACCGCAGTACAAAACAGGAAATAGAACTCAAAACCAACTTTTTTGGTTGTTAAATTGTGTATATTGGGTTAATTACCGTATTTCCGGCCTAAAAGTCACGCTTTTTTTCATCGTCTGATGGGGGGGGGCGACTTAAGGCAGTGGTTCTCAAAGTGGGGTCCAGGGACCCCTGGGGGTCCCTAGACCATGTGTAGGGGGTCCCCCAAAATTTTTTGAAACATTGGTAATTTTTTCAATACAACAATTCTTGTGATTTACCATCCTAAACATTGAATTTTGGATTGAAAAGATAGATAGCTTTGAATAGAAACTAAACCAGTAAAAATGACCATAGGAAATTAACCATTATATATAGCTTGGCTTTAATTTCCGAATTGTAATGTGATACCAGAGCGAAAAGCGATAGGGGGTCCTTGGAAAATGTTTGAGCCGATAAGGGGGTCCCTGGTCTGAAAAGTTTGAGAACCTCTGACTTAAGGGTATTTCACACCAACACAACCTCCAGTCTCTGTCGGTAGGAGGAGCAACGCAGCGTCTGTTCATGTCTCTATGAGGCATCGATGTGAAAGAACATTCAGACAAACACGACCAAACAGCCAACAGTCAAACAAACACAGAGTGAGCATGTGTGTGATGTAACGCTTGACCAAAATGACCAAACATAAGTTCACGTGAGTAGTAGTTGTCAAACTTTGACGTCAAACAGATGTTTCTAGTCTTACCTCACGGATTAAGCTCAACTGTATTTCCCTCCACAGTCCAGCCTTCGTACTCGGGTCCCCGTAACTCCCCCGTGTTTTCCTCCATCCAAATAGAACCATTCTCCTTCGTAGTTACGTCCCGTTTGACCCGTGTAAATAACAACAATCCATGCTCGGCTAAATACTGTTTTTCCATAAGCGTTATTTTCGGTTTTCCGCACTATATTCCTGCGCACTGATTGGCTGGTTCTCCTGTGGCCACGGGCCAATCAAACAGCTGCATTTGTGGCAACTGGCGACACCGACTTTACCTGCAAGTCTTCAAAAACCCTCCTCCACGACCTCTGACCCCCGACAACCCCATTTACACCAAACACACGTGAGCCGTCTGTCGGCAAAAGTTACCAAACTGGTTCAGACGGACGACCCTCGGCCTGGTGTGAAAGAGCCTTTATACTCAGGTGCGACTTATTTATATAAAATAAATCTGAATTAATATTTTACGTGTCCGGACTCGAGCTCTTCCTGTCTCTTAAACGAGGGACAAATGTCGTTTCATTCACTGCTGTTCCGTCAGTGAGTCGTGACACTGTCGCCTCCGAGGTGCAGACACTTGTGTAAGTAACATTTACAAAACTGCAGACCTGGAGGCTGCAGTCTCAAGAACCACACTGATGGCTCTCGTTAGCACATAGAGCTTCATTCAACAAAAATACAGAACAGAGAGCTTCGATTCGGTCTGATTTCAAGAGGAATAGTTCTCTTGATCATGATCACTTGAAAGACAAACACTGATGTTTGTCTGGTGGAGGCTGGTAAACAACAAAACTCACAGCTGCATTTGCTCGTTTCACACGGAGCACTTGCAGATCTACGGCAGAAGCAGCGAGGGTTAATAACTTCTCAGAGGATGACTGAAGGACTGATGTTTATGCAGGCGAGAAGGAAATGGAGTTTGGGTAAAACAGGCAGTGGATTTAGAGGAAAGAGATGTGTGAAACCTGCTGCAGGTAAACTTGAGTCACATCGCGATTGTTGAACATCAAATGGACACAATACTTATTGCAGATGATTTAGTGATAATATAGAAGCTGATTAATGCAGAGTTTAGTCATGTTTTGATCCGCACTTGTAGTTTAGCCTATGTCTGGGCCCTTGACCTCTGTGCATCTCCGTGTCAGAGAAAAGCTTGGACAGGAGCAGGATGGAAAAACTGTTGTGCAACTTATGTACGTTTTTTTTTCTAACATATGCATTTTTGGGGCTTCTGCGACGTATACTCTGGAGCGACGTATACTCTGGAGCGACGTATAGTCCAGGAAAATACGGTAGCATTGCCGACTATTCCAAGTCTTTTTTTGGGGCAATTTCAAATCAGATTAGCACATTTCAGGTCAAAACTGCCATAACTTGAGTGTGTTTCATTGCAAAGTCTAATGTTATTTCTCTGTGTGAATCAGTGTGTATTGTCCAGTCAAAACTGAGCGCTGATTACAAACACCTGCTGTCAGACTAATCACACCTCTCCTCTCTCTTTCCACAAAGCTTTTCGATGAGTCTGCAGAGTTTGAAATGTGTTTGTGGGAGGAGTTAGGGGGTGAGCATCTCTCTAACAAAGTGATTATTTTGCCTGTTGTGTTTTTGTTTTTGTTTAAAATCTGGTAACTCTTATTTATTGTGGGAAATATTGTCCATGACACTAGAATTTGTTCATTAAATTAAGACATGGTGCTGGTACTTTTTCTTGCGTTCTTTGGTGAAAGTCTTGTTCTGAACATTATCATCTGTTTTCCATTATCTGCTGATGCAAGAAAACGTAAATATCAACTAAAAAAGACACAGATACATTGCATATCCCTGTGTGTTTCTCCTGCAGCTCCACATTAGAACTCAGACGGATGGGACAGAGTGTGAGAGTGTGTGTGTAATCTGTGTGTGTGTGTGTGATACATGTGTAAGTGTGTGTATCTGTGGTGTGAGTTTTCCAGCGCCTCACACATAACGAGGCTCTGCAGTGGGACATAATTATCAGCCTCACACAGAAGAACAGACTGGAGCTGAGTCACCACACACACACGTGACTGTTGAGTGAATATTCTTTCGGTCAAGAAAAGTTTTGTGTGATAAAAATGTCCTTGTTCACTAGTGTGATGTCGTGAGTTTAAATCTCTGTTGTGAAGAAAAATGGGCTTAGAACTGAACACACACACATTAAAGGAGACTTCTGTATATTTAGGAAGAAACTATGACATATGCTGATCAATAATTCATATTTTGTTCACGGCAAAAACAAAAATGAGTTGAAACGGCTTAGAAATACAACAGGTCTATTAACTGATAAGCTCCGCTTTTCCAGTGTTTCCGCTGGCCTCAGAGGCTCGGCGTGGCACATGGTGAATTTTTTATAGTCTATTTACTCTTAATGTGGGTCTGTCCCTTTAACACGGTAAGTTGGAGCTATAGTTTTAGCTTGCCCAAACGACTCTCAACAAAGCGAACTACGGACTAAAGATCGTGCAGACAGGACGCCGATGAGCGGCAAATGTGTCTGTCAGCAGAGGAGCGCCCTGAGGTGCCGCTGACAGCCACATATAGGGATGGGTATTGATAAGATTTTATCGATATCGATGCCATTATCAATTCCTCTTATCGATTCTTAAAATTATGTAGTTTATGTATCTATATTTAAAAAATGTATTTTAACTAATTTTAATACATTTAGACAATGATGTGGACTATACTATGATGATTACTAATTAAATATAGACTAAATGAAGAGCAGAAATAATATTTCAGAGCTAGAGGCATAAACTATTTTGATATTGATAACACTAATAAGCTAAAGGTGTAACTTTGGCCACGTGAAGCCCTGGTTCTACACACATCACACTCTCCCTGCCTCACCAGGCCTTTGTCTTTCTCCGTATTCCACAAACTGTGCTACTGTAGTTGTTTGATCCAGAAAGTCGCTCCAGGTGACGGTCTGCGCTTGGAGAAGGCGGAACAGCGCGCTTCAGTCCGAGGCGAACGCACCACGTCTTCCTGACCGGACCGGCTGTGTGTGCGCTGGTCAGGACACAGGCACGGCATAACGGACTGTCTGTACACGCTACGAAGGGGCACAGGTCGTTTTGAGACCGATAATTCGTGCGCTCCGAGGCGCGGGCACAATTTACTTCGGGGCTGACACTGCTGACAGTTGTGGGACCCGAGGAGACGGAGGAGAGAAGTGAGAGAGGCCGCCCAGGATCAAAGAAAACACACACAAAGTGTACATTAGGAGCGCGGAAATAAATAAAGCGTTAAACCCCCAGCTGAAGGTAGATGTATCGCCTATCCTTCAAACATTCATATTAATGGAGGAAGCTTGCCTGTCACGGCGCTGGTGTGTGAGCCGCATGTGCGCCACATGTACATGCTGTATTGTCTCCGTTTCTTCTCTCTTTTCCTGTGCGCGCTGTGCCTGTGCGTAAACGCGCTCTATCCACGTGAATTAGTGAGAGACTTAGGCTTTGCCAAAACTAAAACTTGTGCTTGTAATGAAACCAAATGTACCAGCCCAGCGTGAGGTTGAAGTTTACGCAGTATTTAAGGCACAGCGGACAAAGCGGCATCGATAAGAAGAATCGATAAGAGAGGAGACGTACGATTCCAGTGGATTGCTAAAAATAGAACCGGTTCCCAAGTAGAACCGGTTCTCGATACCCGTCCCTAGCCACATACACATGAATGGGATTTCAAGCCACATTTGCCGCTCATCGCGTCCTGTCTGCACCGGCCTTTAAGTGTTTAGAAGGAGCGCTATCGTTCTTCTCATCTCGGTCTCGTCATGATCTCACTACAGCCACGCAAGTTTCTTCTGTGTGTGTCCTCTGGCTCCGGGGGTCAGAGCGCCACAGAGCGAGAGAAAGAGCGACTCCTCCGATGGACAAAAACTTCTTCATCTTTGTTTTTTGTGAAGTAGCGGTATTCCACGTGTGATAAAACAAGTGTAATACATGTAACCCAGGTTATAATTATCTCCTATTAAAATCATCTTTAAAATCTGCTCATATATAAAAGCCATATTTATATATTTATTTGTTTACACCCTCCAACTCCCTCTTTGCACCTGCGTCTGCCTCACGTTCCTTACGTAGCCACGCACTCTTAGTCACGTGACCGCGCTTGACCAATAGCTGCGCACAGAGCAACTTTTCAATCTGCACCGGCAGCTCCCGTGTCAGAGAGGTCGGGGAAGCTACCGAGGCAGCTGTGAAAAGGTTTGTCCCAAACAATCGCAAATATTCGCTCATTTATGCAATGCTATGCTTCTGTAAGTTAAGTAGCTTATTTGTAACCTTTTAGAGCCTACCTCCGGTCCGTGGGGAGTCCGTAGCCGCCATCATGTGTGTTTAAAAAGTGGAATTGGTGAGTGTTGAATCAAAACAATGTGATGCTAACATGCTAAGCTAGCTAGCGCTAGCGGTTAGCACAATCGGGCTAACTTGTTTTGTTTTTGTACCTTTTGTACAACTTATTAAGTGCTTTTGACCGAGTTAAGCATTTCTGATTAGCCTGTTTGCTTGAATATCTTTGCCATTTGAGTGTGTTTATTGAGAGTTGTTAATATTGTAAGCCTGCAATGTGTGAACACCTGTAAGGTTACCTGTGCAGCTACAGCTGGGCCACAAGCCTTGGCCACTACACTATGGCACTTTATCTATTTATTGAAAATTAATTATTTGCACAATATGCAATTAATTTATTGAATGATATTGAATGTTGAATGATTATTATCTGTGTACACAAGGAAATTATTTATTGAGAAATTGTGTTGACTAGCTAAAGTTAAACTATGATGTTCTAGTTACTTACTGGTCATGTTTATCTAACAGGCCAGGTGATCATGATCTCTATGATCCGTGAATCAACGATGGCGAGCTGAGACCAGAGGCAACAATCTAACAACACCCTACGGGTCTGGTAGGAGGCTGACACAGCCTGCCCCCCATCTCTTTCTCTTTTGCTGACTTTTTTTTCCTGAACATATACACAAACCATGGACAATTCCCAATGAACACAAACCATGGACAATTCCCAATGAACTTTTACTCTCAACACAATACAGTCAGCAACTGTGGACGCTGCTCGTTTTTTGGATTATTTTGTTTTCTTTTTCATTATTTGGTCCTTTATTTTGATTGAAACAATAACATTTCAATATCAAAGTGCACTTTTATCATCTCAAACCGGTTTTATTTTTCTGCAGATTGTAAATATGGGTTTATTTTGTGTTTTTTCTATTTGGTTGTTTTTGTAAATATTTTGTTAACTCACTTTCCACAATATATGGTACCATCACCAAAGTTAATTTCTTGTCTCCGGCGTTTTCTTAATTACTACCACCAGCTCCAGCAGACGAACTCAAAATCTTCTGATTTAGCCCAGCTATTACCGCCACTTATTTAGACAACCCTGCTACATATTAATAACTCATTAATACGCGCAAATAGGTGTTACATCTTGGCGAGCTAGCCAGGAGCTGGTTGTGTAGTAATTAAGTTGTAATAAACCCATAAAAGTCAAATTCAACCTCACCAATCCACTTCACAATGGAAATTTTTGAAAAACTTAACATTAAAATAGGTAACGCTGTTTTAGTCGATGGAGCAGTTGAACATTGTTCTTCCGAAGTTATTGATTTCCTTGAGGAATACGGTGAAATAAATCGCAACAATATCATTGAATGTAGTGAGTCTGAATTTCATCATATGCTAATTGTTGAGTTTGTGTCAGGGTCATCAATTACCAAATTAGCATCACTTCTGCCTTACACATTTACTTCTGACGAAGGCAATAAGTTCTATATTCAGAATTTATCTCAAATATATTCAACAAAGTTGGGTAGTTCTAAAACCGACACTTATCTGTCTGACTTGAAACAAATAGCGAAGATGTCTGGAAAAGATTATGCAGTTGTTCTCGGAGAAATGATGTCTCAAATACAGCATTCTATTACACAGCTTCATCCTGCCACAGAACATGTCGCTAAAACTGAACAAATGATCCAAGACCAACACAAGTGCAACAAGCTCCGCCTCCGACACTCCAAACGGAATCTGTCACAGTGAATCCTCCTCCACAATCTGCTTCTGCTTCTGTTTCTGACAGCGCTCATAGTGCGGAGAGGCGATCTTTCTCACCCAGTGATCTCAATCCTCCTGAAGTACAGCGCTACGTTGTTGAGCACGTGGTCCGGGGCAGTGACACTTCACTCCATGCATCTCACCGTCTGCGACCGTTCTCTGGTAAAGTGCCGAGGCCTAACCATGAAATGGACTATGATACTTGGCGGTCTGGCGTCGAGTTAGTGCTGCGTGATCCATCCATCTCTGATCTCCAACGCACCAGACTAATTCGAGACAGCCTGCTGCCCCCTGCCTGTGACATGGTGAAACATCTGCGCCACGACACACTGCCAGAGGTCTACCTACAGCAGCTAGAATCTGCGTACGGCACTGTTCAAGACGGGGAAGAACTTTATGCTAAGTTCATGGACACTTATCAAAATCATGGTGAGAGACCGTCTGAATATCTGCAGCGACTCCAAGTGGCACTGCAACATGCTGTGAGGAGAGGAGGAGTTTCTGAAAGAGACATGGACAAACGGTTATTGGCTCAATTTTGTAGAGGATGTTGGGATAATGGACTAATTTCAGAACTGCAACTTAAACAAAGAAAATTAAATCCACCTTCATTTCCTGACTTTTTACTTCTCTTGCGGACAGAGGAGGACAGAGAAGCAACAAAAAATCTCAGGATGAAACAGCATCTGGGAGCACGACAAAAAGTTTCTACTCACGCTCAACTTGTCCAAAGTGAGGATGAGACAAATCTGTGTACTACATTGACTAATCTGACAAAGACACTGTCACAACAAATGACTGCAATCCAACAGCAGTTGGCAGCTCTCACTGCAAACCAGACTAGACACTCACCGTTGACTCCAGATTCGGCTCAGAGATTTGAGAAGAGGAAGTCTGATAAATCTTCACGATCAGCTTCTTCACATCCTAAGCCCGGTTTTTGCTTCCGCTGTGGGGAAGATGGACACATTAGACCTCAATGTGATTCAGATCCAAACCCAGCGTTGGTTAATGCAAAA
This sequence comes from Mugilogobius chulae, assembly GCA_038363315.1. Taxonomy (NCBI): domain Eukaryota; kingdom Metazoa; phylum Chordata; class Actinopteri; order Gobiiformes; family Gobiidae; genus Mugilogobius; species Mugilogobius chulae. The sequence goes on from CM076404.1 coordinate 3,216,539, forward strand.
CGCAAGCAATTCCAAGACAAGCAGCAAAAGTGGCAAAAGCAAAATTCCACTTCACATCGACATTTAAACTAGCTTCAGTTTCTGGTGTGGGACGCCCGGAAACTGAGCAGGACACATCCTGTCCCGCCAAAAATCAACATTCTGTAGAATGTAAGAATTGCAATCGAGCTCAAAGCACAGAACCAAAGTACCAAAAGGACTTGTGGGGTCCAGATGACAGCTGAGATCACAGTCAATGGTCATCATAGCTCTTGTCTTCTGGATACGGGTTCCCAAGTAACCACCATACCAGTGTCATTTTACAATGAACATCTGTCTGATCAACCTGTCCAATCATTACAAGATCTACTCCAAGTTGAAGGTGCCGCTGGGCAAAATGTTCCATATCTTGGTTACATTCAAACAAACATAACATTTCCACAAGACTTTGTTGGCAGCACTATTACTGTTCCAACATTGGCACTTATTGTTCCTGATGTAAGACCAGACTTTCCAACGTCTGTTCTCATCGGTATGAACACTCTTGAAACACTTTACGACAACTTCCGGCAGAGTGATAACTCTTCTTTCTTACCACACTTCTCTGGTTATCGTGCTGTGTTGCATACTCTTCAAGTAACTTACCAACAAAGCTGCAGCGATCACTTGGGAGTTGTAACTCTTCACAGCAAATCACCTGTTCTTGTTCCTGCTGGCCACACAATGGTTCTTGAAGGCTCTGCCAAAGTTGCTGGTCCAGCAAGGCAGCATGCTATTATCCAGCATCCGGTTTCAGGCCTGCCGGGTGGTCTGTGTGTAAGCAGCTGTCTGGTTTCTCTTCCAACCCGCTCACCTCATAAAGTTCCTGTTATTGTGAGGAATGAGTCGGAACAAGACACTTTTATACCACCTCTGTCCATCATTGCAGAGCTGGGGATCTTATGAATGCATTATTTCAGAGCATTGTGTGACAACTTCATTAGCACCAGAGAACGACAAGCTGAGTTTCAACTTCGGCGAATCACCGTTGCCACCAGAGTGGAAAGAAAGAGTTACAGCAAAATTAAATGCTTTATCTGATGTCTTCTCACATCATGACTTAGACTTTGGTTGCACCAGTCAAGTAAAGCACCATATCAATCTTCACGACAACACTCCTTCAAGCACCGAGCGAGACCCATTCACCCTCATGATATAGAGGCTGTACGTAAACATCTTAAAGAGCTTCTTGACGCCGGTGTAATAAGAGAATCAGAATCACCTTTCTCATCACCCATAGTTGTCGTTAAAAAGAAAAATGGAGACATTCGACTTTGCATTGATTACCGCAAGTTGAATTTACAAACCATCAAAGATGCCTATGCCTTACCCAACTTGGAGGAATCCTTTTCAGCGCTCACCGGATCCAAATGGTTTTCAGTCCTAGATCTCAAGTCGGGCTATTACCAAATTGAAATGCATGAAGCAGACAAACCAAAAACAGCTTTTGTTACACCTCTCGGTTTCTGGGAATTCAACCGAATGCCCCAGGGAGTAACCAATGCACCCTCGACGTTTCAGCGGTTAATGGAAAAGTGTATGGGTGATCTTCATTTGAAAGAAGTCCTTGTGTTTTTGGACGACTTGATCATTTTCTCCAATACACTTGAGGAACACGAGAGTCGTCTGCTTAGAGTGCTGAGTCGTCTACGAGACTACGGTTTGAAACTTTCGCCTGAAAAGTGCAAATTCTTTCAGACGTCAGTCAAATACTTGGGACACATTGTGTCGTCAAAAGGTGTTGAAACCGACCCAGAAAAAGTGTCAGCACTCAAATCCTGGCCAATTCCAACTAACTTTAAGACACTACGCTCTTTTCTGGGATTTGCCGGTTATTACCGTCGTTTTATCAAGGGATATTCGACCATAGCTAAACCTCTCAATGACATGACCCGTGGATATTCGACGCCACGCAAAAACTCAAAAGTTCAAGCTTCCAAACAACAGTTTGATCCAAAAGAGCCATTTGGTTCAAGATGGAGTACTGACTGTCAAAATGCTTTCACAACTTTGGTTGAAAAACTTACCAGTGCACCTATACTGGGGTTTGCAGATCCAAAACGTCCGTATATTCTTCATACTGATGCCAGCACCACAGGGCTCGGTGCTGCTCTTTATCAACAGCAAGACGGGGAACTCCGGGTTATTGCTTACGCAAGCCGTGGACTGTCTGCTAGTGAAAGCCGTTATCCAGCACACAAGCTTGAATTTTTAGCACTAAAATGGAGTGTTACAGAGAAATTTCAAGATTATTTGTATGGTGCTGAGTTTACGGTGGTGACGGACAATAATCCACTTACTTACATTTTGACGTCGGCCAAACTAGATGCAACCAGTCATCGCTGGTTGGCCGCTCTTTCTACATTTTCATTCAAGTTACAATACAGAGCTGGAAGACATAACATGGACGCTGATGCACTTTCTCGTCGTCCACATGTTCATTCTTCACATATCACTTCAGATCAAGAAGTTCTTGACCAGTTCGCAGAGCAACACACTCCAGGTCCTGGTGACCCCACTCTGTCTTCAGATGTGGTCAATGCCATCTGCCAGAGTTGCCTGATTCGCACTGAAGCAGCAAGCACACTGATCGAATCCTTGTCCATCTCGGCTGACGCTGTTCCTGAGAGCTTTGCTGACCATCATGGGCTGCCTGTTGTCCCAGCTTTATCTCCTTCTGAGCTTCGGGAAAAGCAGAAAGCAGACCCCAGCCTCCGGGAAGTCATCCACCAGCTGAGGACGGGTGAGAAGATCCCTCCCACTGCCAGGGAGGAGCTACCTGCAATCCCCTTGCTGCTCAGGGAGCTAAGCAAACTGGAACTGGTTGAGGGTATTCTTTACAGAAAGCGACAGGACAACGAGCAAACTTCATACCAGCTCGTCCTGCCTGAAGATCTTCGTTCTACTGTGTTGCAGAGTTTACATGATGACATGGGTCACATGGGAATAGAGCGCACTTTAGACCTCGCTCGCACCCGCTTTTATTGGCCCAAAATGGCTGCTGATGTGGAGCACAAGATTAAGACTTGTGGTCGTTGTATACGCCGAAAAGCTCTACCCGAGAAAGCCGCTCCTCTTGTCAGTATCCAAACTTCAAGACCACTAGAACTCATCTGCATGGATTTCCTCAGTCTAGAGCCAGACACCAGTAACATTAAAGACATCCTCGTGTTAACTGATCACTTCACCAAGTTTTCTTTAGCTTTTCCAACACCCAATCAGAAAGCACGAACAGTGGCCAAATGTCTCTGGGACAATTTCATTGTCTATTACGGAATACCAGAGCGTTTACATACTGATCAAGGCCCAGACTTTGAGTCTAAACTGATAAAAGAGCTGTGTGAAGTGTCAGGAATTAAAAAGTGTCGCACTACACCATACCATCCCAGAGGTAATCCGGTAGAACGATTCAACCGCACTCTACTCAATATGCTTGGAACACTTGAATCAAAACAGAAATCAAAATGGAAAGACTACGTCAAACCTCTAGTTCATGCATACAACTGTACAAGAAATGAGACAACAGGATACACGCCGTATGAACTAATGTTTGGACGTTCGCCTCGTCTTCCGGTCGATTTAGCTTTTGGTTTGCCAATCAATCAAGACAAGCATCAACCTCATTCACAGTACGTCCAAAGCTTGAAATCTCGATTGAAAGAAAGCTACAACATTGCTTCAAAAAACGCTGCCAAAGCTGCTGAAAAGAACAAGGTCCGGTTTGATCAAAAAGTCATTCCTTCAAAGCTTGAAACTGGAGACCGCGTTCTTGTGCGCAGTGTGCGTTTGAGAGGAAAACATAAGCTCAGCGATAAATGGGAACAGGACGTCTATGTCGTGGTCAAACAAGCTGGAGACATGCCAGTTTATGTGGTCAAGCCAGAGCGACAAGATGGTCCAACCCGAACTCTACACAGAGATCTTCTCTTGCCATGTGGTTTTCTGCCTGCTGTTGATCAAGAGCTATCTACTGAGGCCAGTCCAGTCTCAAAGCCTAGAACACGTCAGCAGTGTCAGAAATCTCCAGACTCTGAAGACTCCGCTGAGGATGAGTCTCTACAAGACCCAACACCTATCAGTTTGGTTCCTGGTCTCTTAAGGTTCCAGAAGGAGGAGATCCACCAAGTCCCACAAGATCATCTCCCAGAGTCGTTACCTGTCTGTGAACCAACTGCTGCTGTTGAAATCACGCTAGAGTCTGAAACTGAACACTTACCTGAAGAAGAAACTGACTTACCTGAGCCTGAAGATCCTGTAACAATTGCTGAGCCAACTCTATCTGACCACTTATCTGAACTTGAGCCTGCAGAACAATCAGTTGAAATGCCAGCGGACGTTCACTTACCTGATGCCTTACCTGATCCATCCAGTGCAGAGTCCGCTGAAGTTCCGCTCACCGAAGACGCTGAAGTTCATCCAGAGGCCAACGTTTCTGAGGTGTCAGACATTGATCCTGATTCAATAGAACCAGAACTAGTTCCTAGACGTTCTGTGCGCCAAAGATTACCACCCAATAGGCTGCAGTACAGTTCGCTAGGCAACCCTTTAATTTCTGTTGTGCAAGCTCTATTGCATAGTTTGTCTGACGCTTTAACTTCACACCCTACCGCCAATTCGCCCATTCACATGGTTTAGCATGCAACGGGACGTGCATAGATTTAGGGGGGGAGGGTGTAACCCAGGTTATAATTATCTTCTATTAAAATCATCTTAAAAATCTGCTCATATATAAAAGCCATATTTATATATTTATTTGTTTACACCCTCCAACTCCCTCTTTGCACCTGCGTCTGCCTCACGTTCCTTACGTAGCCACGCACTCTTAGTCACGTGACCGCGCTTGACCAATAGCTGCGCACAGAGCAACTTTTCAATCTGCACCGGCAGCTCCCGTGTCAGAGAGATCGGGGAAGCTACCGAGGCAGCTGTGAAAAGGTTTGTCCCAAACAATCGCAAATATTCGCTCATTTATGCAATGCTATGCTTCTGTAAGTTAAGTAGCTTATTTGTAACCTTTTAGAGCCTACCTCCGGTCCGTGGGGAGTCCGTAGCCGCCATCATGTGCGTGTAAAAAGTGGAATTGGTGAGTGTTGAATCAAAGCAATGTGATGCTAACATGCTAAGCTAGCTAACGCTAGCGGTTAGCACAATCGGGCTAACTTGTTTTGTTTTTGTACAGCTTATTCAGTGCTTTTGCCCAAGTTAAGCATTTCTGATTAGCCTGTTTGCTTGAATATCTTTGCCATTTGAGTGTGTTTATTGAGAGTTGTTAATATTGTAAGCCTGCAATGTGTGAACACCTGTAAGGTTACCTGTGCAGCTACAGCTGGGCCACAAGCCTTGGCCACTACACTATGGCACTTTATCTATTTATTGAAAATTAATTAAGTGCACAATATGCAATTAATTTATTGAATGATATTGAATGTTGAATGATTATTATCTGTGTACACAAGGAAATTGTTTATTGAGAAATTGTGTTGACTAGCTAAAGTTAAGCTATGATGTTCTAGTTACTTACTGGTCATGTTTATCTAACAGGCCAGGTGATCATGATCTCTATGATCCGTGAATCAACGATGGCGAGCTGAGACCAGAGGCAACAATCTAACAACACCCTACGGGTCTGGTAGGAGGCTGACACAGCCTGCCCCCCATCTCTTTCTCTTTTGCTGACTTTTTTTTTCCTGAACATATACACAAACCATGGACAATTCCCAATGAACACAAACCATGAACAATTCCCAATGAACTTTTACTCTCAACACAATACAGTCAGCAACTGTGGACGCTGCTCGTTTTTTGGATTATTTTGTTTTCTTTTTCATTATTTGGTCCTTTATTTTGATTGAAACAATAACATTTCAATATCAAAGTGCACTTTTACCATCTCAAACCGGTTTTATTTTTCTGCAGATTGTAAATATGGGTTTATTTTGTGTTTTTTCTATTTGGTTGTTTTTGTAAATATTTTGTTAACTCACTTTCCACAATATATGGTACCATCACCAAAGTTAATTTCTTGTCTCCGGCGTTTTCTTAATTACTACCACCAGCTCCAGCAGACGAACTCAAAATCTTCTGATTTAAGCCCAGCTATTACCGCCACTTATTTAGACAACCCTGCTACATATTAATAACTCATTAATACGCGCAAATAGGTGTTACAGAGACACTACAACAGGACAGCAGAGGTAAGAGGAGACACTACAACAGGACAGCAGAGGTAAGAGAGACACTACAACAGGACAGCAGAGGTAAGAGGAGACACTACAACAGGACAGCAGAGGTAAGAGGAGACACTACAACAGGACAGCAGAGGTAAGAGGAGACACTACAACAGGACACAGAGGTAAGAGGAGACACTACAACAGGACAGCAGAGGTAAGAGGAGACACTACAAAGGACAGAGGTAAGAGAAGAGGAGACACTACAACAGGACAGCAGAGGTAAGAGGAGACACTACAACAGGACAGCAGAGGTAAGAGGAGACACTACAAGGACAGCAGAGGTAAGAGAGACACTACAACAGGACAGGGACAGCAGAGGTAAGAGGAGACACTACAACAGGACAGCAGAGGTAAGAGAGACACTACAACAGGACAGCAGAGGTAAGAGGAGACACTACAACAAGGACAGCAGAGGTAAGAGGAGACACTACAACAGGACAGCAGAGGTAAGAGAGACACTACAACAGGACAGGGACAGCAGAGGTAAGAGGAGACACTACAACAGGACAGCAGAGGTAAGAGGAGACACTACAACAAGGACAGCAGAGGTAAGAGGAGACACTACAACAGGACAGCAGAGGTAAGAGGAGACACTTCAACAGGACAGCAGAGGTAAGAGGAGACACTACAACAGGACAGCAGAGGTAAGAGGAGACACTACAACAGGACAGCAGAGGTAAGAGGAGACACTACAACAGGACAGCAGAGGTAAGAGGAGACACTACAACAGGACAGCAGAGGTAAGAGGAGACACTACAACAGGACAGCAGAGGTAAGAGAGACACTACAACAGGACAGCAGAGGTAAGAGGAGACACTACAACAGGACAACAGAGGTAAGAGGAGACACTACAACAGGACAGCAGAGGTAAGAGGAGACACTACAACAGGACAACAGAGGTAAGAGGAGACACTACAACAGGACAGCAGAGGTAAGAGGAGACACTACAACAGGACAGCAGAGGTAAGAGGAGACACTACAACAGGACAGCAGAGGTAAGAGGAGACACTACAACAGGGACAGCAGAGGTAAGAGGAGACACTACAACAGGACAGCAGAGGTAAGAGGAGACACTACAACAGGACAGCAGAGGTAAGAGGAGACACTACAACAGGACAGCAGAGGTAAGAGGAGACACTACAACAGGACAGCAGAGGTAAGAGGAGACACTACAACAGGACAGCAGAGGTAAGAGAGACACTACAACAGGACAGCAGAGGTAAGAGGAGACACTACAACAGGACAGCAGAGGTAAGAGGAGACCCTTGTAGTTCGGTTCATTTCTTTCGGGTTTCCACTATGTCAGTCTATATGAATACATGTTTTCCATTCATAGAGAAGACTATAGCACGCTTCAGTTTTAGCTCCAATAGATCAAGTGATCAAGCCAGAAAATAAAAAAAACAAAACACCACGTCTCCTTCAACACTTTGTAAGACCTTTGATCCAGTTTGAGTGCAGTGTGTTGTACCTGAGCGATTCTGTGATGCTGCAGGTTGATGACTCTGGACATGGCCATCTGCATACTCCCGAAAACTGCCACCACCTCCAGCTTCTTATCGTCGAACGAGGGAGCGCCAAAGTTCTGGGGAACACACAACATAAATGTCACGTAATAGGACACATTTGGGAAATTGTTTTTAGCGTCATTTAGAAGCTTCTCTTCTCAGTAAAATAAAAGACAAGATACTTTCTCCATGGATCTGAACTGAAAAAAAGAAAAATATTATTTTAACTCTTTCACTGCCAGCCCTATTCTGACTTTGACCCTACTTCCCTGCCAGGACTTTTTGCTAATTTTAAGCAATATTCACAGCTCCACAAAAAACCTTGTGCAACTGGAATTATGACATGTTGTACACCAAATGAGACCTACAAGTGTCTACTTTCATTAAAACAAAGAATTGTTATTCTACATTATTCCGTTCTCTTTTTATAGGCATTTGAAATTCCTTGTTTTCATTAGATTTCAGCGTTTGACCAGAAACTTCTGAGATAACACCCTTTAATCAAACTTCATGTCAATGTTATTTTTGTCTGTTCTACTTTTTGGTGAAAGAAAATTAACTACTACAATTAAATAATGTTTTTAGGATAAAAATACAAGCTTCACGTGATGAAAGCAATGAAGACGAGTGTCTTTTTCATCTTTAAACCAACAAAGGCTGTGTTACAGACGAGGAGGAAGCTTTACGTTCTGATACAGATTCTATAGATTCAGCTTCTTTCATGGGGGAAACATTATATTTAACACTTCAAACATGAACAAATACAGTAGTTTGACTTACTCTGACACTTTTGGATCGCTCACAGAAGTGAAAATTTAGTTTTTGTCGTTCTCCTCAGAGTCCTAGTCCTGTAGGATCGTCTTTTCTTCAGTTTAAAGATCAAATATCTGCTCTAAACTTACTCAACAATGTTTTTAGTCCAAGATGTGTTGCCTGTAATCCGTTTGAAAAGAAAGACGATCCTTTAGAGTCGGATGATCACATAAACACAGCAGACGGCGCTCCGTAATGTAAATAGAACAACACGTGAGTTGAGTTTCCGGGTCCTCTGACTTCCGCTGCGCTCTTGTGCTAATGCGATACTGCCTTCTGGTGGTGAATATATGAAACTGCATCATGCTATTTTAATGCTGATGAATTCAACACGTACATCAGAGAGGGCTCTATCGCCGCACGTAAAAAAAAGCTTATGACGGAAATTTCCGTCATTGGCAGGGAAAGAGTTAATATTGTACCAGGTCAATTGAGAACAATTTCTCATTTACAATGACGTCCTGGCTTGGCAGCATGATTTACAAAAAGGATCTTTAGAATCTGATCTCAGACTGAAAATGACTTTCAGATGAGAGTTGAAACGTCTTACTGTCTAGATGACTACTTTGAAGACTTCTACTCTGTTTATATAGTGCTTTTCCACCTTACAAGGCACTCAAAGCGCTTTATACAAGGCACACCTTGTGGTCTGAACCCTGGCAGGCAGATTAGAGGGAGAGTTTTAGGTTGAGTTGGATCAGTTTTTGTGTTGGCAACTTGAACACTGACCTATCATTTCTCCTACTTTCCCTGTAATATAAAATATGATCAGTTTGTCCTTAGTCTTTGTTAATCAAAAGTTATCCTTGTCAAAGTTAGGGTTAGGCGTTTCAGAGGCTGTACTGTTAATGCCTCCTCATACTGACAGCCTGGACTCTGCCCAACTTTAAAATTGTGTCTAAAACCACACTCACATTGTCCTCTTTGGTCCCTCCCCAGAAGTTGATTCCTCCTGCGTAACTGGAGATGTTGAGCACAGCTAGGCCCTGCAGACTGGGCAGAGACATGGGAACGCCGTCACACTGGAAGCAGCACAGGAGAAGAAGGGAAGTGAGTCGGAATGCCACAATAATCCGTAAAGAGTGTGAAGCTGACTGACCTCCAGCTGAACTCGCTGCTCCAGGTTCTTGTAGGTTTTCTGCACCAGTTCTTTGGTTCCCAGGACACCGTACCACATCATGTTCTTAGTGCGACTACTGCAAACACCAGACACATACGTTAAGACTGCTGAGAACCAGACACGAGCAGTTAAAGTCAGCAGTCTTCTTAGTAAACATGTGACCTCTACATCAGTCTATATGACGTACTTTCACTGGGGATGTGATTCAATTCAAAATGGCTGATTCTAAAACGATTCTCTCATTTTTAATATTGTAAGGTCACTTTGTGGTCGTCTTGCAGTGTTGAATGAATGTAGTAGCACTAATCAAATAAATAAACAATAAATAAACAATAAATGAGTGACTGGCCCTTTAAAGCAGAGGGATGAGGTTAGCATGTTAGCTGTTTATCATCTCTGACAACTTCAAGTAAGTCTCCAGCTCTGTGTGTGTGGTTGACGACAGTCACTTTCTACCTCTCTCTCTTTCCTTTCCTTTCCATCTCTATATTTCTTTCTTTCTTTCTTCTCCTTTTTACCTCTCTCTCGTTCTCCTCTTTTGTACCTCTCACTCTTTCTCCACTGTTCTTATTTTTTTAACTCTCTTTCTTTCTTTTCCTTTCTACCTATCTCTCTTTCTCCACCTTTTTACCTCTCTCTTACCCTTTTTTTCTCTCTCTTTCTTCTCTTTTTACCTTTCTCTTTTTCTTCCTACCTCTTTGTTTCTTCTCCCTCTTTCTCATCCTTCTCCTTTTACTTCTCCACCTTTCTTTTTTCTCTTTTCTACCTCTTTCTTTCTCCACTGTTCTTCTGTTTTTACCTCTCTTTTTCATTTCTTTTCTACCTCTCACTCTTTCTCCACCTTTTTACCTCTCTCTTTCTTCTCCTTTGACCTCTCTTTTTTCTTCTCTGCTTTAATTTGTTTCTTTGTCTTTCTCATTCTTCTATATTTACTTCTCTCTGTTTCTTCTGCCTCTTTCTCTTTCTTCACCTTTTTACCCCTCACTCCTTCTTCTCCTTCCTACCTCCTCTCTGTTTCTTCTCCTTTTACACCTCTCTCTCTTTTCCCTTCTGTCTCTCTTTTTCTTCTCCCTCTTTCTCATCATTCTCCTTTTACTTTTCTCTCTCTCTCTCTCAGTGCTTTCTACCCTCTTGAGTGACAGAAGCACACACAGTACTGAAGTTGTGACATAATGCTCATAATAGGTGTTCTTATAACCTGAAGGCTGAAGCACTAGGACACTCTGCCGGGCGACAAACTGTGCACCTCTTTTATGTCTTCTGTGACTGAAAAGCTTATTAGTTAGCAGTTTGAACCAAATATACCCACTTGTCCTGCTAATGTTTACACTTCAGTGTGCGTTTGTTCAAATCTACACACAGACCTAACACTTTACGAGGCAGAACACAGATGCAGCAGTTTTCTGAGAATTTAGAATTGATCCAGAATTGCTATGATGCAGAATCTTTTAAGAATCAATTTTTTCCAAAACCTGTGATGTGATGATGTCATAAGTCCAGATGGTGGAAAGAGCTAGTTTCATTATTAAAAACACTGGGCCTGATTCATGACATGTTCTTTTATTTATTGACCTTTATTTAATCAGGAAAGTCCTTCTGAGATTCAGAATCGTTTTTGCAGGGGAGTTCTGGGGGAGGGATTAATGGACATGTTCTTAGAGGTAGAAACCGGAGTACCCGGGGGAAACCTACACAGACACGGGGAGAACATGTAAACTCCACATAGGAAGGCCTCAGGTTCACTGGTAATTGAACCCAGGACCTCTTTGGTATGAGGCCAGAGCACTAACTGCTGCGCAACCGTGTCGCCCAATATCTGCCATATAAGAAAGTAGCATTTTGATGTAAATAACTGTTCGTAGCTGGAGTTTGGTGAATTTGGCCTAAAGGCTGTTAAGAAGGATCTTGGCTCCTTATGTACAAGTCATGAATCTGACATTTTTCTCAGCAGTTTCTTAAAGTGGAAGTTACACACAGTTTTTAAAACACTTGACAACTCATGAATGAGGCCCATTGTGCTTTGCTTTGTGAAAAGCCCTTCTAAACGCGTAAAGAATTCTGAGGCTCATTTGAACTGATGTAACAGTACCAAGAAACAAACACTTTCGTTTGTTTAGGTTTTTAAGATTTAAAACTCAGATACAGGACCTTTAAAGGAGACTTGTTCTGTAAAATTCACTTTCCTGAAATCTATCACCATGTTCTAACAGTCTTATCACGATAAAGAGGCGGAGCTTATCATTGTAAAGAGGCGGGGCTTGTCACTATAAAGAGGCGGGGCTTGTCACGATAAAGAGGCGGGGCTTATCACTATAAAGAGGAGGGGCTTGTCACTATAAAGAGGCGGGGCTTGTCACTATAAAGAGGCGGAGCTTGTCACTATAAAGAGGCGGGGCTTATCACTATAAAGAGGCGGGGCTTATCACTATAAAGAGGTGGGGCTTGTCACTATAAAGAGGCGGGGCTTTTCACTATAAAGAGGCGGGGCTTATCACTACAAAAAGGCGGGGCTTATCACTATAAAGAGTTGGCGCTTCTCAGTCCTGCAGTTTTGAACAGAAATTCAATGAACCTGTTTCTATTTCTAAGCGGTTTTCGATACATTTTGTGTTTTACGATGAACAGAATGTACGTGACTGATGTACGCGTGTAAACACAGAGTAAATCATGTTTAAAGTGTGTGACTGATGTACACGTGTAAACGCAGAGTAAATCATGTTTAAAGTGCGTGACTGATGTACACGTGTAAACGCAGAGTAAATCATGTTTAAAGTGCGTGACTGATGTACACGTGTAAACGTAGAGTAAATCATGTTTAAAGTGCGTGACTGATGTACACGTGTAAACGCAGAGTAAATCATGTTTAAAGTGCGTGACTGATGTACACGTGTAAACAGAGTAAATCATGTTTAAAGTGAGTGACTGATGTACACGTGTAAACGCAGAATAAATCATGTTTAAAGTGTGTGACTGATGTACGCGTGTAAACACAGAGTAAATCATGTTTAAAGTGCGTGACTGATGTACACGTGTAAACACAGAGTAAATCATGTTTAAAGTGCGTGACTGATGTACACGTGTAAACACAGAGTAAATCATGTTTAAAGTGCGTGACTGATGTACACGTGTAAACAGAGTAAATCATGTTTAAAGTGAGTGACTGATGTACACGTGTAAACGCAGAGTAAATCATGTTTAAAGTGCGTGACTGATGTACACGTGTAAACAGAGTAAATCATGTTTAAAGTGAGTGACTGATGTACACGTGTAAACGCAGAGTAAATCATGTTTAAAGTGTGTGACTGATGTACGCGTGTAAACACAGAGTAAATCATGTTTAAAGTGCGTGACTGATGTACACGTGTAAACACAGAGTAAATCATGTTTAAAGTGCGTGACTGATGTACACGTGTAAACACAGAGTAAATCATGTTTAAAGTGCGTGACTGATGTACGCGTGTAAACGCAGAGTAAATCATGTTTAAAGTGTGTGACTGATGTACACGTGTAAACGCAGAGTAAATCATGTTTAAAGTGTGTGACTGATGTACACGTGTAAACAGAGTAAATCATGTTTAAAGTGCGTGACTGATGTACACGTGTAAACAGAGTAAATCATGTTTAAAGTGTGTGACTGATGTACACGTGTAAACACAGAGTAAATCATGTTTAAAGTGTGTGACTGATGTACACGTGTAAACACAGAGTAAATCATGTTTAAAGTGCGTGACTGATGTACGCGTGTAAACACAGAGTAAATCATGTTTAAAGTGCGTGACTGATGTACACGTGTAAACGCAGAGTAAATCATGTTTAAAGTGCGTGACTGATGTACACGTGTAAACGCAGAGTAAATCATGTTTAAAGTGCGTGACTGATGTACACGTGTAAACACAGAGTAAATCATGTTTAAAGTGCGTGACTGATGTACATGTGTAAACGCAGAGTAAATCATGTTTAAAGTGTGTGACTGATGTACGCGTGTAAACACAGAGTAAATCATGTTTAAAGTGCGTGACTGATGTACACGTGTAAACACAGAGTAAATCATGTTTAAAGTGCGTGACTGATGTACACGTGTAAACGCAGAGTAAATCATGTTTAAAGTGTGTGACTGATGTACACGTGTAAACGCAGAGTAAATCATGTTTAAAGTGCGTGACTGATGTACACGTGTAAACAGAGTAAATCATGTTTAAAGTGCGTGACTGATGTACACGTGTAAACGCAGAGTTAATCATGTTTAAAGTGAGTGACTGATGTACACGTGTAAACAGAGTAAATCATGTTTAAAGTGCGTGACTGATGTACACGTGTAAACACAGAGTAAATCATGTTTAAAGTGCGTGACTGATGTACGCGTGTAAACACAGAGTAAATCATGTTTAAAGTGCGTGACTGATGTACGCGTGTAAACACAGAGTAAATCATGTTTAAAGTGTGTGACTGATGTACACGTGTAAACGCAGAGTAAATCATGTTTAAAGTGCGTGACTGATGTACACGTGTAAACACAGAGTAAATCATGTTTAAAGTGCGTGACTGATGTACATGTGTAAACGCAGAGTAAATCATGTTTAAAGTGCGTGACTGATGTACATGTGTAAACGCAGAGTAAATCATGTTTAAAGTGCGTGACTGATGTACACGTGTAAACACAGAGTAAATCATGTTTAAAGTGTGTGACTGATGTACATGTGTAAACGCAGAGTAAATCATGTTTAAAGTGCGTGACTGATGTACACGTGTAAACAGAGTAAATCATGTTTAAAGTGCGTGACTGATGTACACGTGTAAACAGAGTAAATCATGTTTAAAGTGCGTGACTGATGTACACGTGTAAACAGAGTAAATCATGTTTAAAGTGTGTGACTCATGTACGCGTGTAAACACAGAGTAAATCATGTTTAAAGTGAGTGACTGATGTACACGTGTAAACGCAGAGTAAATCATGTTTAAAGTGTGTGACTCATGTACATGTGTAAACACAAAGTAAATCATGTTTAAAGTGCGTGACTGATGTACACGTGTAAACACAGAGTAAATCATGTTTAAAGTGCGTGACTGATGTACATGTGTAAACGCAGAGTAAATCATGTTTAAAGTGCGTGACTGATGTACACGTGTAAACAGAGTAAATCATGTTTAAAGTGCGTGACTGATGTACACGTGTAAACAGAGTAAATCATGTTTAAAGTGTGTGACTCATGTACATGTGTAAACACAATTCGTGCTGTTGTACCTGCATTTCTTGGGATGTTCGTCTCTCTTGTTGTTGAACTCCAGGGAGATCTTTGCGTCCAGGCCGATTCCAAAGTAATTGTTCATGACGCACTTCTCTGAACAGTGTCTGCAAAGAGAAATGCTTTTACTCTCCACAGGCTCTTTCTCACCAATCTGTGTCCCTCCCTCTGTACACTTCTCCTTTAAAGAGCCCATATTATAGTTAATGTACTCTAGTGAGGGTTTAGCTACAGTAGAATGTTGTTCCCCGATTAAAAAGGTCCCTGGAGTTGTGTTTCATTTCATTTCATTCACAAATGTTTGAGTAATCCTGTTTTTTTCTTTGCAAAGCTCTGACCCACCTTGCGATGTCATTAAGTGGTAATTAAACACAATAGCTAAGGCTTCAAAATTCAGCACATTCATGGCTGAAAGTGTTGATATGATTCTAGTTAAGCAGTGTGAAGCTTGAAAACAAAACAGAGCACTTTCTGTGTTACAACTTAATGACATCACAAGGCTGAACCAAGTGTTTTCAGTTTGGAAGAAGAACACAGTAAGACAAAAGCATAAGATGTGTGTTAAACTGTGTGTTAAAATACTGTAGCAGGTGCAAGTTTTAGATACATATGTTTTTTGTTGAAGACAAGACTGAAGTCTTCATCCCTGTTCACACAGGATTATCTTAAACTCAAATTATAATCCTGTTTCCATGTGTATACAAACAGTTTTGGACTTACACGGTGACGTCGTTGTACATGGCCGTGTGCAGACTTTCAGGTTTCTCCAGGACGATGGGTGAAGTCGGACTGAGACTCCCCTGACCTGAACAAAAACACATTTATTACATCTAAAACAAGAACCAAACAAGAAACAAAATGGCATCTTGCTACAATTATATAAGTCTGTATACAGTAGTCCCTCGTTTTTCGCGGGGGTTACGTTCCAAAAATAACCAGTGAAAGGCGAAACCCGCGAAGTAGTGATCTTCATTGTTTACCAGTAATTTCAGTTGATAACCTGCCTGGTTCTGATGTTTAGTGTCTTTTGTACAGGTAATAATGCACTGAACACATGATTCACCGCCAGATACAACAGTGCGAGTCGTTTATGTGACGTTTAAAGAGGGACGGTGCTGTGCGCGTTCGCCTGCTCTGCTTTTGGCACGTTGCCCGTCCCGCTGAGCTCCACAGCCGACCGCCGCCTCCAAACGCACATAACACAGAGCGTGTATAGGGCATCACCAAGCCGAGCTGTGCTGTCCCGCGTGCTGAACTCATGAGTGACAGAAAAGTCCGGTCTAGACGCATGTGCCTGATGATTCTTAACACACAGCTCAAAATCAAAGTCTCTAGAAACCGTATCGAAAACAGAAACGTGTTCTACGACTCGCAAACTCTTAGACAATCTTTATTTTGCGTCAATAGGACAAATATTGGGCAAGTTACGAGGAAAAACAGCAGCTGAATTAAGACGGCTGCACATTTGATCACGCAATTTACCGCGGCGAAAGACGGCGGATTTTGACACATTTGTCCTCAGCCACGGATCACACGGACTCCAGAGCAGACACGAAACACATCCGGACTCTAGTGAAGTCACAACACGCTCCTCAAACACATCTGGACTCTAGTGAAGTCACAACACGCTCCTCAAACACATCTGGACTCTAGTGAAGTCACAACACGCTCCTCAAACACATCTGGACTCTAGTGAAGTCACAACACGCTCCTCAAACACATCTGGACTCTAGTGAAGTCACAACACGCTCCTCAAACACATCTGGACTCTAGTGAAGTCACAACACGCTCCTCAAACACATCTGGACTCTAGTGAAGTCACAACACGCTCCTCAAACACATCCGGACTCTAGTGAAGTCACAACACGCTCCTCAAACACATCTGGACTCTAGTGAAGTCACAACACGCTCCTCAAACACATCTGGACTCTAGCGAAGTCACAACACGCTCCTCAAACACATCTGGACTCTAGTGAAGTCACAACACGCTCCTCAAACACATCTGGACTCTAGCGAAGTCACAACACGCTCCTCAAACACATCTGGACTCTAGTGAAGTCACAACACGCTCCTCAAACACATCTGGACTCTAGTGAAGTCACAACAACGTCCGAGCGTCAGGTCAGCTTCCCCTGCATGATCCAAACTGTCTCAAGTTTTCTAAAAGAGCTTCTGTGCTGTTGTCTGTGAATGCTGCCATGTGATACGGTCCCAACAGTGAGTTTGAGAGAAGAGCACGCTACAGAGCACGTCTATAGGACCAAAGCACTGTAAAAAAAAAAAAAAAAAAATGCAAAATTGCACTAAAAAAAAATCCGCGAAACAGCGAAGCCGCGGAAAGTGAACCGTGATAGAGCGAGGGACCACTGTATACAACTTATATTTGAAGTGAAATAATCTGCCAGTGCAGCAAGAAAATGTGACTAACCTGGTTGTTTTGAGTGGAAAATGGAAGTGTCAAGTTCTCTTGACAAGATTTTTCATCAAATCTGTTCTTGATTCAAGCAATTATGGCTTAAAACAGATACACATTTGCTTCAACTAAGTTGTATCTGTATGTATAGTGTTGTGTACAGACGAGTGGGTCAGTGGGAGGCTGGAGGACTCACGTGGCTCTGCGTCTTTCAGCTCTTCACTGTTTTCTCTTTTGAAGGACGAAGACGACGACATCCTCTGGACCTGTGTGTGTCTGTTCTGTTCATCCACCACTGAGAAAGAAAAATAAATATTATTATTATTTTGTTTCTCCACCACAACAAAACACAACAAACACTTTGAAGCTTAAGTACTCGATAGTGCAATTTTAGAGTCAAATTTCTGTTTTTCAAACTATAGAAAACAATCCTTATCCTTGAATAGAAAAAGTAGTTTGGTCGTGACTAGTACAATCATGAAGTATGTGTAAACCCTGAGATGTGACATTGTGACATCACTAGGTGCAGTACCTTTCTCGGCCTGTTCGATGATCTGCCTCAGAGCTTTCTTCAGGCTGTTTGCTCGGAGCATGAGTTGTTCTTTGGATCTGTAGGTTTTTCCGTCTGATCCCGGGTCTCCTTCACCGTCTCCTGCCCCAGACCCTCCTCCGTCCTCCGGGACCGAGCCGGCCGGGACAACCTGAAGGAGAGACACCGTGAGACACACTTTTCTAAATACTTTCACACAGGATTAGTTTGAGTTTCTAGTCCTGAGTGAATCATCCATGTTTGTAGAAAACATCAAGTTCTGACTGAATTTTTCCTCCTGTAACGTCCTGAGGTGATTCTAGTCCTGTGTGAATGTGTCTGTTTTCAATCTGTGAACTGAATAGAACTCTGTGTCTATTTTACCTTCGGATTTGAACTAAAATATTTCTTCTCTTTGCCACGGTCATTGTCCAATCAAATTGCAATCTAAAGCTGCACAATTTTGGCTTCACAATTAAGAAATTACATTGCTTTGCTGTCATTGTATCAGAGCTGTTTGGAATTACGACTCACAAGACAAAACCAGCAAAACCCTGCCATTGTTTGTTCAAGTCAAATATCAACTACTGCCTTCAGGGAAAAGGTACCGGATGCTCTATTGTAAGAGGAACCCCTATAAATATTTGTTTATAAATAAATCAGAAGAATCTGCTTTGATAGAAAAGAAGCAGCACTTTTTCACAGCACTACAAGACTAACTTAAAGTGCGTATGACAGGTTTCTTTGAATTTATCATTTGATATAATTTAGAAGATTAACTCTAGATGTAAATATAAATGAAAGTTTTACAAGTTTGCGAAGAAAAGTTTGAAAATATGTTGAAACAAACTTCACATCACACTAGGACGATGAGGACATTTTCAATTTTCTCACAGTGAACATATTTGAATGACTTTACGAACATCAGTTTAACAACATGAGTGTGCTGTTGTTGTTTTCAGAGTTCAGCCCATTTTACTACATGGTTGCTAAGCAACTCCCTAGCATGATGTCATCATCTATGAACAAGAAGTACAGTTGTAATCTGAACAAATGGCTAAAGGGACAGAAGTGAGCTGGTTGTCGTGGTAACGAGTTTATTTCTGTTGCTTAACTATTATATTTTCTTTCATAACCTTTACCCTAACTCTTTTCCAACACTTACCTGTTCTCCTAAACTTAATCACTGTTCCTCCGACCTATCTAGCCTTTACCATGTCAAACTGGAATGAATTCTGCAAAATGTTCAGTGAAATAACACATATAATGATCTTAACTTTGTTTTAGTGAAATGAATAAGTCAGAGGCACTTTAGGCCAATAGGGAAGAGTTCAATATCAACTTTGTCTTTGATCTTAATTCTTTTTAAGCCAGTGTAATTGTTTACCTGTACTTTCAGGTCTGTGGGAGAATACAGTAGTGAGGTTACTTTGGATAAGAGTGCAATATTAACTGCACTTGTTGTATTCTGTGGTCATACGTGCTGTGCAGGTACAGTGTGTACACTGTGGATGGATGGTGTCCTGGTTCAAGCTCATTTGCTGATGTGTTGTGTGTTGTTGTATGTTTTGCTCCTGATGTCCAAGACTAATTTCTCCTGTGAGGAGAAAATCAAGTCTAATCTAATCAAATCAAATCTAAACACATGCGGCAAAAAAAAATCTCAGGAGATCAGAGCCCATATGTTCATAAACCTGTGGCTTATTATTCTATAAAATGTTGTGGCTCGAGATCTTGTCCCATCCCAAGTATAAGCATGTAATTAATACAATTTGAATTTAATAGTGCAACATGTGTGATTCTAGAATGATCTGAGAGCTGCTGAGGGTGTTCTAGAAACACTGGTGCAGGTTGGAGACTGTGCAGAGAGTGGAGCTGTTACCTGAGCTTCTGCCTCTTCACTCAGAGCTTTGACCAGAGAGTCCAGCTTCTCGTTCAGCAGAGCACACTGAAACACACACACACAAGATGAAAAGATTCATCAATAATCAGGATTATTCAAGTCACAATAAGATCATAAGAACGGAAGAATACTAATCAGGACAGTTTCTGAAGCAAACTAATGTTGACTCTATACGACCAGGGACAGACAATCTCAGCTCCATCAGGTTTAAGTTAAGGTTTAAGGTTAAGGTATACTTTATTGTCCCCGTAGAGAAATGTGTCCTCTGCATTTGACCCTGGATCCTTCAAAGCCTCTGGAGCATCTTCTCAGGAGCAGTGTCTCTCCTGTAGTGCTCTGGGACACATCTCCCAGTGTTCTTGGTCAGGACTACTGTAGCTGGAGGAGATTACTCTAACATGCATGTTATTGGTTGGTGGGGAAACTGGAGTGCCTTGAGGAAACCAACCCAGACACGAGGAGAAACATGCAAACTCCACACAGAAAGCGTCAGGTTTACAGAAGAAACAAGATTTGGTGCAGACATTTCATATCCCAGATATTATTCTTTTGGTTCATTTTATATTAAAGTGAAAAGTAAAAAAGTGATTATTTGAGTGTTGTGATAGATTTAAACTGTCTAAAAATAGTATCAGTAAATATGAGTTTGCCACAGCTGGCCACAGATATCGCTATAGACAAACATAAAATAAAAATGGACTTGTCCCAAAACATGGCAAGTTTAAGGATGGGCCCATTTTTATTCAAACAGTGTATCTAAATATTGTTGTCACTTCAAGAGTTTTATGCTGTCAGTTTGATTTGATAAAACAAAAACGTCACGTGTTCATCCATACGAAAGAAAGAATGAGAACGTTAGGTCATGACAAGTACAACCATGAAGAATCAATAATGCATTCTCATATTTTATTTTGCAATCGCAACACTAACCTCTGATATCGTGGCAGGCCAGGCTGAGCCACAATCAAAGTTCCCTAATGTAAAAAGTTTTTGAATTTGAATCTACATGCAAACCTGATATGTGGATGGCACCACAGCAGCTGTCAAAAAAATACAAAATCTATGGGAAAACCAGCAGAAGTGGTGGACTGTTGCTGTTCATCTCTCTGGTTCTCAAACATATGCTGAGTGAAAGAGAGCCTCTCGCCCACACGTCTCTTACATAACTCACTGTACACACACATATTCATGCGCTTTTACCTTCTTGGCCATGGCATCGGCCTCCGCTTTGTTCTCTGTGGCTCTCTCATACGCTTTCCCCACCTCCGCCACAAACTCGTTCACAGTTCCACACAGGAATCTGAAACACAGAGGCTTGAGCTGAAGGACAAACCTCTACGCAAATGAACAGACTCAAGCTTGGATCCAATTAGGAAAGAACGATACATATATTTTTGTTTTGAGTTCTTATCTCCAAACATAAAGTCAGCTGTTGAGTGGGACGTACTTGGCAGAGGAGATGACGTCGCTGTGTTTGTCGGAGTCCAGGATTTTGGCGAGATGTGAGGCCACAGAGTCTGCGTACTGAGTGATGTCCACCTGGAACATAGCGCAGGGTTAAGACTTTAGATAAGCCCCGCCTCTGCACAGCGATAAGCCCCGCCCACATGCTCCACTATGATGAGAGAAGTGCATTTGTACAGCTAAACAGAGTCAAAACTTAGAATGATTAAAGTCTTAAACAACACAGCCCTGTTCCATCTTCAGCTCCTGGTTTGTACAAAACCTACACTGGTCTGTTTTACATTCTCCTCTTGTTCTTATCACAGACGTATAAATTGCTGGATCAAGCTTCCACACGAGGCTTGAATATGATCAAAGGTCAGAGCAGAGAGCTGGGGGGTTTTCTTCTACATCAGACTAGTATCAGTGAGAGATGGTTTATTAGCTGACTTGCCCGGTCGCCCTTACAAGTCCACTGGGCTGACCACGCCTGGGAACAGCAGCTAATAAGACACGTCACCATGGCGACGTGTGACGCCTCTGTTGAAGACGGAAGTGACAGTAGAAACTAGTCAGGTAATAAACCATCTCTTACCGATACTTGTCTGATGTAGAAGAAAACACTTACATACTTTAAAAAGACCTGATGAACATGTTTTCATAATGCTCCTACGCAGAGTACCTTTGGGTATTATCTTTATATCCCTATACTCCTCTGGGGGGTCTGGGGGACCTCCTACAGGAAATTTTGAAACAAAAACGTCATTCTGCGTGTTTTGAGGTCATTTTAGATGATCACAATGTATTTTCTTGTAATCTTATTTCCGGTGGCGCTGCACTGCTGCGACCCGGGTGCGTGGTCTGCTGCTTCATGTTTGAGTGTTTTATATGTCTTTTAAATTATTGTTTTTAACGTTCACAGCCAGTAGAAATGCTGTAGACATGTACTTCTCTGGGTCTGCGCAATTCCCTCGTTTGAAGGTCTTTTAACCTAAGATTATGCGCTAGACAAAATGACCCGGCTTCCCATCACCTACACCCGTGACGCATTGTTGACACTACGCCCTCCCATCACAAAGACGGATCTCCACTTGGATTTACCATCGTGTGTGAGGCGATCTTTTCGAACAAGGTTTAGGAAAAGAGGCCGACGCGGAGGTGTGAGACAACGGCTGCGAAGACGAGGAAATCGACCGCCTCTACCCTCGCTGATCTTGTGCAACGCCAGGTCCCTCCGTGGAAAGGTGGAGGAGCTACGGGCTAATGCTAAGGTGTGTTACGAGTACCGCACGGCTAGCCTGATTGTTTTTACAGAGACATGGTTGCATAAAGACATGCCCAATTCACTAGTGGATATCGAGGGTTTTTCGTTAATCCGTGCGGATAGGAGTGAACTTTCAGGGAAAAGCCGGGGAGGCGGTACGGCGATTTATGTCAACCACGACTGGTGCAAACAGTACACAGTCAGGGAGATCATCTGCAGCCCTGATGTGGAATTATTGTGTGTGACGTTAAGACCATTCTACCTTCCGAGGGAGTTTGGAAGCGTGATTGTCTGCGCTGTTTATGAGCCCCCAAACGGGAACGCCTCAAAAGCGGCTGCGCGCATAGCTGACTGTGTCCACCAACAACTACAGCGGTCCCCGGGTGCGCCTGTATTTATTCTCGGCGATATGAATCACTGTAAACTGGAATACTCCCTTCCAGGATTTCAGCAATACGTCGACTGCGCAACGAGGGATGAGAAAATTCTGGACAAGTGTTATGGGAATATAGCAGGGGCGTACGCGGCCAAACCTAAACCCCCCCTGGCGAACTCCGACCATAACGTTGTTCACTTGATCCCTGTCTACAAAAGCGTGTTCAAATGCTGCAAACCCACCACTAAAACTGTGACTGTGTGGTCAGAGTCTGCTGTAGAGGAGTTAAAAGGGTGCTTCTCTTGCACAGACTGGAGTATCTTTTATGATGAAAACATTGATGCAAACACAGACGCTGTAACAAGTTATATAAACTTTTGTGTTGAAAACATTGTTCCACAGAAATCTATAACTATATTTCCTAACAATAAATCCCATATTTCTAAAGAGATAAAGAACTGCATCAATAGGAAGAAAATTGCTTTCATGAAGAATGACAAAGTGGAATTGAGACTGACTCAGAAAGAACTTGACTGGCATTTGAGGAAAGCTGGGAAACAGCAGAGAGACACTATTGAACACCAGTATACTAAAATGAACTCTAGAGAACTTTGGGATTCTATGAAAACCTTGGCAAATATGAAACCAAGTTCCAAATGCATTTATGCAATCGATGATACTCAAAAAGCTAATGATCTAAACCATTTCTATTTAAGATTTGAAACTGGAGATTTTTCCAAAGATTGTAATAAGGTTTTAGAGTCACTTGATGGAAAAAACAAATGTCCTGTGGTTGATGTAGTTAAAGTAAGGTCACTGTTTCGTCATGTAAATGTGAGAAAGTCTAGTGGCCCAGATGGAATTTCAGCTTTTTTACTTAAATCTTGTGCTGACGAGCTAAGTGAGGTTTGGTGCCCACTTTTCCAGCGGTCTCTTATAGAGCATACTGTACCTTCCATTTGGAAAAAATCTGTTATCATTCCTTTACCCAAAAAGGCGTGTCCTGTGGAAAACAATGATTTTAGACCTGTGGTGCTAACCTCTATCGTGATGAAATGCTTTGAAAAGGTGGTTGTGTCTTTTTTAAGAGAGGAAGTAGATGCTCAACTTGATCCTTGGCAGTTTGCCTATAAGAAAGGACGGTCTACTGATGATGCTGTTGGTAGCATCACACATTTGATTCTGAAACACATGGAGAATCCGCAGGCATATGCAAGGCTTCTTTTATTGATTTTAGCTCTGCATTTAATTCTTTACAACCTTATTTATTACTTGAGAAACTGCATGAATTGAATGTGAACTCTTTTGTCACAAAATGGTTTTATTCTTTTTTAACAAACAGAAGCCAGTGTGTAAGGGTGAATAGTGCCATGTCTGAACTTAAGATCTCAAGCACAGGGGCACCACAGGGCTGCGTAAGCTCTCCGGTTCTGTTCACGTTGTACACCAATGGTTGTGTCAGCCAGTCTTCTCACAACTTTATTGTGAAATTTTCAGATGACACTGCCATTCTAGGCCTTTTACAAAATGACAAAGACATGCAGGAATATTTGGATGAAATTAACAATTTCATGATCTGGTGCAGGACCCACCACCTTGTGGTCAATACAAAAAAGACAGAGGAGATCTTATTTGACCCCAAACATATTGGGAACCACAGTCCTGTCCTTCTTGACAAGGTACCTATTAAGCAGGTTGTTTCTTACAAATACTTGGGCATTTACATTGACAGCAGTCTCACCTGGCAAGTCCATGTGGACCACCTGTGCTCCAGGATACAGCAGCGCTTGTATTTTTTAAGAAGATTGCGTCTCTACGGTGTGAGCACTAAAGTAATGCTGCTTTTCTACCAAGCCATCCTAGAAAGTGTGGTGCGCTATGGTATTCAGGTCTGGTTTGGAAACTTGTCAGTACAGGTCAAAACTAAACTCTCAAGCCTCATAAAAGTAGCCCTAAAGACTGTCGGAGTTGGCAAAGGGAATGACCAGGCCTATGCTCTGCCTTCATTGTATGAGAAGTCACTGGCCAGAGAGGCTCTGAAAATATCTAAAGACCCGACACATGTGCTAAACTCTGAGTTCGAGATGCTTCCGTCAGGTCGAAGGTATAGGCTGCCCAAATGCAAGTATAACAAATTTAAAAATTCATTTATCCCATCGTCAATTCGTCAGGTCAACACGACCCGGTAGGGACTAACATAAATGTATGTATGTACAATTTTATTATGTAAAGTGTTTTTTTTATGTGGCGTTTTAAGTATGTATGCTTGTGTGATTGTTTATGTTGCAGCACCACGTCCCCAAGACAAATTTCCCCTATGTGGGACAATAAAGTATACCTTACCTTACCTTACCTTATAAAACATAGCCTATATTACAATACTACTAAAGAATATATAGAAGATATTTAGCATTGTTTTGATCTTAAACACATTTAAAGAGCCATGAAATTAGAAAACTCAAACAGATAAATAAATAGATCAACTTTTACATGCCTTTTATAAATAATGTGATTTGTTACTGCCAATATTGTTCATCATTACTACCACAGGTACACAGGTAGCTTACTTAGCTGCGACTAGAACCTACACTCAACCTTTGACCTCCCACATCAGTAAACGTGCGTGTTTTTGTGAGGCTCAGAGAAACGTCAGGTCGGGTGAGTTTGTACCTGCAGAGGAGAGTCCAGGCAGTCTTCTTCTTTCACGATCGGTGGGAGTTTGGTGGTGGATGGGACTTCATACGTCATAACACTCCATCTGAGAAAACACGACAACATTCACTTTACCACTCAGCATCAGAATCAGAACATTGTATCAATGTATTTAATTTAAGTAGACCTCGTTCTTTTGGTTGAACATGCCTTGTTTGATCACAGTTTAGACCTGCATCGAGTGGGAATAGGCCCTTTTCACGTCGCTGCGGCTATGCTAGCTCCAGTTTACGTGATACCTGTGGATAGTTCCTTCCTGTCCCGGTCAGTCCTTTTGGGGAATTTGCCGAGATGTGCTGATATTAATTGATATTTAAAAAAATCAAAGAAGTGAGCGAATTTCAACTAAATAACCACTGAAGTGAGTTCAGAGCTTCACATTCGAGGTAAATACTTCACCAGAGAAAGACTGTGTGTTTAGAAAAGTACGTAAGTTTGACGCTATGCTAAATGCTAAAATATAAAGCAGACGTTTTGATAAAAATACATGACACCCTAGGTCGAGTGTTTTTGTATAAAGCTAGTTCAGTTTGTAGAGTTACTGTATTTTAACATTAATAATTAAATAAATTGTTGTTAGCACTAGCTTTAGAGACAGAACACACATTTTATAAACACATGGTGAAGTATTTACTTCGTATGTGAAGCTCTGAACTCGCTGCAAATGATTTTCTAGCTGTAACTTGTGTCTGCTTTGTGTCAATTAAATATTTAATTCGTTTACGGCATTTGAGCTAGCCTCCCGAGGGAATGAATTGACCTGAAACAATGACCCGCTGGTATATTCACACCAGAACTAGCCAAGCTGCAGCAACGTGAAAAGTTTTAACACGAGCGGTCAGGCCAAAACACTTCTTCTGTTGGGCTTTGTGTAACACTGACGCCTGTGAGGTATTAGTGGAGCTAATGTTTATAATGTTTATATTTCAGTCAGTAGATGGTGCTCTCACTCAATTCCTGACGTGGGAAACATACGACTGTCATGTGTGCTTTCCTATGGCGTCAGACAGCTATCTTTAACTTGAGCGTGCATAGAGAACATCATCGCGCGCAGTAAACAAGATTTGAGAGCGTATAAATTGAAAATGAGCCCAAACTTCCTGACAGCTCGCGTAGGCTCTGTCTGCGCGCGCTGTTTTCCTTTCATCGCGCGCTCAGAATGGTAACACCGCGCGCGGTTTGTATCTCAGCGCGATGTTGGATCCTTTTGCTTTGCTTCTATCTGAGCGCGCGGTTATTTTTCCTTCATGATGTGACGTCATCAAAATAGGCGCTGCAGTCGCTCACAGATTCACAGATTGCGGAAGTGTGGAGATCTGACGGCGAAAACCAACAGATTTCATGAAATAAAGCTATTTTTTAGTAATTTTACATAAGAATTGAATATTCGTAGCCACTAATCACTTGTACACGTAGTTTTTATTATTTAATAATTGCATTTTTTTATTTCTTAAGTTGGTAATTGTATAAATAAAGATGTTATGTGAACATAAACACCGTTTGATCTTTTTTATAGTAATACATTTACATATTTATTTACATATCTATATCTATCACATACATATACTGTTAAAGAGTCAAATAAGCAAATGTATTTGACCTAAAGAAAAAATAAGACCAAGAGAAGACACAACCTGCAATCTAATTGTAGTACAGTAGGTGGCGGCATTAACCCTCTCAGGGCTGGCCTTGCAGATTTGCAACCACTAATTGCTAATTACCTAATGACTCTACATCCATATTTTCTGAGCTTTTTTCACTCAGAATTAACACTGCAGGACTTAGTTGTGCATTAGCAACAAACAGTTTCCCACTAGATGGCAGTGCTGTCTCACTTCCAACATGTCTGTTGGTTTCACTGATGCAGATTTTTAGGCAACAATTTCATGTTAGTATTGCTACAACGTCGATTAATTTGAAACCAATACTACATAACATCATTCATAAATATATATATAGATGTTGTAACTACCAATGAGTAGATTTGATCTCCTCTGGGTTTTTCCCCAGGAGCAGCTCTTTTTCAATGTGGTCAGACAGGTACCAATGGATGCTACATACTTTACCTTTTGAGCAACAGTTTAGACTAAGGTTTTTCTATCACCAGTGTTTACATATTACTTTGAGTTGTCACTGAGGGTATATTCTATAGAAAACAAAATCATTTGGAGTAAAGCTAAAAACTATCAGAGACAGACATGTTGGAAGTGAGACAGCACTGCCATCTAGTGAGCTAGTGGGAAACTGTTAGATTGCAGGTTGTGTCTTCTCTTGGTCTTATTTTTTTCTTCAGGTCAAATACATTTGCTTATTTGACTCTTTAACAGTATATGTATGTGATAGATATAGATATGTAAATAAATATGTAAATGTATTACTATAAAAAAGATCAAACGGTGTTTATGTTCACATAACATCTTTATTTATACAATTACCAACTTTAAGAAATAAAAAAATGCTATTATTAAATAATAAAAACTACGTGTACAAGTGATTAGTGGCTACGAATATTCAATTCTTATGTAAAATTACTAAAAAATGGCTTTATTTCATGAAATCTGTTGGTTTTCGCCGTCAGATCTCCACACTTCCGCAATCTGTGAATCTGTGAGCGACTGCAGCGCCTATTTTGATGACGTCACATCATGAAGGAAAAATAACCGCGCGCTCAGATAGAAGCAAAGCAAAAGGATCCAACATCGCGCTGAGATACAAACCGCGCGCGGTGTTACCATTCTGAGCGCGCGATGAAAGGAAAACAGCGCGCGCAGACAGAGCCTACGCGCGCTGTCAGGAAGTTTGGGCTCATTTTCAATTTATACGCTCTCAAATCTTGTTTACTGCGCGCGATGATGTTCTCTATGCACGCTCAAGTTAAAGATAGCTGTCTGACGCCATACTTTCCCTGCTTGTTTTGTTTTTCTCCTGTAAACTTGATGAGTGCACCAGAGGCTGTGTCTCCACCACACGGGGGCGCTGTTACTCCTGCGGTCGCTCTGCTGATTTTCCAGGTTTAAAAGTCAATGCTTTAACTCCACTACAAAGTATACATACAAGTATCTGAGGAAAGACTTCAGTTGAACAAGATAAATACTGTGGCATCATTACGCACTCACATCTCAATTTCAAGTGACACGTTAAACAAACCACCAAAAGAATTAATCAAAACAACAACAACAACAAAACTTTCTAAACACAATGGGGGTATTCCATGAAAGTGGCTTAACAAGTCTAGGCTTATCCTAAAATCCTGAGCTGAAACTAGCTTCATCTCCAACTTAAGCCTCAAGTGGTTCCATGAAAGAAATAAGCCTGGGTCTGAGCAACGCTAATTCAAGCTTGAAGATTAATCTGAGCTGTGAGCGCGCTCCCGCTGAATGTGACGAGACCAGATCAATGGAGCGAAGACATCACTGAGAATGAGAGAGAAAAACGCTTATTTTACATGATCTGACTGAAACACGAGAGGAGCCAAAGTGCACACGGACTCTGGTTTGATTTGCATCGCAAAAGTTTTCAGTTTATAGTGGTTTATTCTGATGCGGGGAGCGAGAGCAGCCCCTCCCCTCCTGTTCACTGCCCGGAGAAAGACGAGACAGTTTATGCGTAGGAGATCCAGAGGATTTATCATCGTATTTGTGAGCAGGCTCATTGTTTTCTAATGCAATGCACGGTTTTCCACTCCGCATGTGGAACTAGTCCCGGTGCGTAAAGTTGTCACAAAGTTGTAGCGTAACTCTTCACAACCAGAACTGACCAATCAGAGCAGAGCATGTGTGTCCGTGGTGTGAGGAGAGACGAGGGAGAGAGATGCGATGAAGCGCTTCTGTGAGTAAAAGCAGCAGCATGACTCCAGGGCTCTCACACATTAGTCCTGCTTTCGTTGCTTCATCCTTTAGACAAATAGCTGCATGTCTGTGCTAAATCTTTTGTAGTTTAGATGCACATTAATTTTCCAGTTAAATATGTGGCTCTTTGTGCTGCAATGTGACGTTTGCTCTTACAAACGCGTCTCTCCACAGCGAGAGCGGCTCAAAAAAGAAAAAAGAAAAGAAACAGCGAAAGCGGCTCTTTAGTGCCAATGCCAAGTAAATAAAAGTGAATAAAAAGTGACTTTATAAGTTGTGTTGTGACAGACAGAGAGATTTCACACAGTTGTGGAAGTGTGCAGGATAAACATGTGATTTAAGTGTTTTTTAGACGTTTTTTGAGACAAAGCTAAAATAATCTTGACTGTTAGCCTGGTCCCGACCAGGTCTGCACACTTGTTACTGCGGCAACTCAGCGTCACCTCTGGTTAGCCGCGTTAGTGGAACGGAAATGGATATTTCATAAGCCTAGATTGGCCAAATAAGCCAGGATTTGGCTTTAGCTCGCTTCATGGAATACCCCCATTATCTTAAATTGGGACAATGTGATTAAATGTACAAATGACATGTACACAGTCCAGCTCCTCTGCCTCTGAGGGACTTTGTTTGTTAATGTTTCATTGATTGTGTATTGTTTTATTTTGATTTCCTATTATTCATATTTGCTCAAATTAATAATCTTGGGAAGTCCTCAGAGACGACTGTTGTTGTGATTTTGGGCTATACAAAAATAAATTGACTGATTGATTGTTAGTCTAAGACCAGGTGTCACTAGAGGGACATAGGGGGTATTCCATGAAGCGAGCTAAAGCCAAAGCCTGGCTTATTTGGCCAATCTAGGCTTATGAAATCTTCATTTCCGTTCCACTAACGCGGCTAACCAGAGGTGACGCTGAGTTGCCGCAGTAACAAGTCCGCAGTCATAAACCTGGTCCGGACCAGGCTAACAGTCAAGATTATTTTAGCTTTGTCTCAAAAAACGTCTTAAATCTCATGTTTATCCTCACACACTTCCACAACTGTGTGAAATCTCTCTGTCTGTCACAACACAACTTATAAAGTCACTTTTTATTCACTTTTATTTACTTGGCATTGGCACCAAAGAGCCGCTCTGACCGTTTCTTTTCATCCTTTTTTGAGCCGCTCTCGCTGTGGAGAGACGCGTTTGTAAGAGCAAACGTCAAATTGGCCACATATTTAACTGGAAAATTAACTTGTAGGCCACTCCTACGTGAATCTAAACTACGTAAGATTTCCCACAGACATGCAGCTATTTCTCTTAAGGATGAAGCAATGAAAGCATGACTAAAGTGTGAGAGCAAGCGGTGGAGTTGTGCTGCTGCTTTTGAGCGCAAAAGCGCTTCATCGCATCTCTCTCCCTCGTCTCTGACCCCCCTGTCACACCACGGACATCCTCTGCTCTGATTGGTTAGTTCTGGTTGTGAAGAGTTACGCTCAGGTTACGCTACAACTTTATGACAACTTTACGCAGCGGGACTAGTTCCACATGCGGAGTGGAAAACTATGCATTGCATTAAAAAACGATGAGTCTACTACTCACAAATACGATGATAAATCCTCTGGATCTCCGCCTCGTCTTTCTCCAGCAGTGTACAGGAGGGGAGGGGCTGCTCTCGCTCCCCGCATCAGAATAAACCACTATAAACTGAAAACTTTTGCGATGCAAATCAAACTGTAGTCCGTATGCACTTTGGCTCCTCACGTGTTTCAGTCAGATCATGTAAAATAAGCGTTTTTCTCTCTCATTCTCAGTGATGTCTTTGCTCCATTGATCTGGTCTCGTCACATTCAGCGGGAGCGCGCTCACAGCTCAGATTAATCTTCAAGCTTGAATTAGCGTTGTTCAGACCCAGGCTTATTTCTTTCATGGAACCACTTGAGGCTTAAGTTGGAGATGAAGCTAGTTTCAGCTCAGGATTTTAGGATAAGCCTAGACTTGTTAAGCCACTTTCATGGAATACCCCCATTAAGAGGAGACTCTCTGATCCCGTTTAGGACAGCCTTTGGTCCAAAAAATGAAATAGCATCCAGAGCCCAAACAGGGAGAAGTCGACCTACAGCTCATTGTGGTGAACAGTCACATGGATTATCTCAGAATCCATCTGGCCTTCCAGCAGCCTGATTGGTTTAGTTTCCGGTCCAATCACATCGCAGCAGGAGGGTTGAGGGGAGAGTACTGCTTGAATCAAACAAAACAAAGATGTGTTTGTATTTTCTTTTTGAAAGCAGAGCAAAGGTGTGTGACTCTGGTTCTGTCCCACACAGACATTGGATACACCAGTACAATTCTGTGATTAGGTTAAGCACAAATAAGGTCAGCCCCACACCCAATCAGCTCGACATATTCATTAAAAGTCCCACCTTTTCAGTGAGTAAAGTTCTAGATGGAGACTGTGGAAGAAGTCAAACTGGACACAGATCCATCCTGAGTGAGTCTCATCACTGCCTTTCTGCTGCCGCCATCTTTACATGTGCTTTTGTATAGCTCCCACTCTTTTACTGTTTACGTTCTGCTTGTGTACTTGTGCTTTCTCTCTCTCTTCTCTCTCCCTCTCTTCTCTTCTTTCTCTCTTCTCTCTCTCTCGCTCCCCTTCTCTTTTTTCATCTTTCACCTTTCTTCTGTCTCCTTCTCTCTCTTTCTTGTCTCTCTCTTCTCTCCCTCTTTATTCTCTCCCTCTCTCCTTTCTTTTCTCTCTCTTTCTTGTCTCTCTCCTCTCTCTCTTTCTTCTTTCTACCCCTCTTTCATCTCTCCTCTCTCCTTCTCTCTCTCTCTTCTCTCTCTCCTCTCTCTTTCTTCTCTTCTCTCTCTCTCTCTTTCTTCTCTTCTCTCTCTCTTTCTTCTCTTCTCTCTCTCTTTCTTCTCTCTCTCTCTTTCTTCTCTCCCTCCCTCTCCTTTCTTCTCTCCCTCCATCTCTTCTCTCCCTCTCTCCTTCTCTCTCTCTCTTTCTTCTCTTCTTGTCTCTCTCTCTCACTCTCTCTTCTCTCTCACTCTCCTTGTCTCTCTCTCTCTCTCTCTTCTCTCTCTCTTCTCTCTCACTCACAGTCTATAACTCAATAAGTTATAAATTTCTACTAGGGCTGGGCAGCGATTAAAATTTTTAATCGCGATTAATTGCACTTTACACACAACAAAGTTCAATAAATAGCTATTTATTATTATTTTTTTCTCCAAAAGATGATTTTTTTAAAGTATATTTAAGGTTCTTCATTTTGTAGAGTGTACAATCCTGCAAATTTTCTGGTATTTTGGCTTAGATACATAATTTTAGTTAATTTTACAGGCGCCAGGCTCATTTCACTTACGCGCCTACCTCTGTGGGTCAGACCTTGCACACACAACGCCAAAGCGCCGAGCAGCCGCGCGCCCCAAGGCGCAGCCAAAGCCGTGCGCTGACCCAAAATACGCTCTGAGCGTATTTTTCCCGCTCGAGACTCGCGCAGTGAAGCGGTTTTCAATCAAATTGCACAGAAAATCTGTCTGTATTGATGCATTTTAAAGACTCCAGCAGCACCACAGCCCACCACACACTGATGAAACATCAAAAGGGAAATCTGACTCGGATTGACAGGGAATTTACACTTCTTTTTTTCCTTTCAAAAACTCACGCGTCTGGCCTAACCAGCCCATAGAGATGATAAAGACAAACATATGACCAACTTTTGTTTCAGTGGAGTTGTTCTATGAGCTGTATCTGCTGTTGACTTCCACATAGAGAGACACAGAGGCAGCAGCTGCAGTCGCTTCTCTCCTCTCGCTCCCGGTGTGTTATCACTACACTCTCCGCCAGGCAATGTGCTCGCCGAGGGCGCACGCGTGCAGTCTGTTTGGGGCGTAAAAGTTCGCGCATCGCCGCTGACCTAGCGCTGAATCTCCGTACGCATATTTAATGAGGTGTTAACGGTTTGAAGTCTTTAACAACACGTAGCTCCGTGGTTCTTGGGTCTTTTTGGACGATTTAAACACTCAGACGAAGCTCAGACTCGTCTCTGTCCCGCTGTCCATACACCAGAGCTCACTTTCTTGTATTTAAAGCGCTAGCAGCAACGGAGCAGATCCTCTGTTTGGGGACTGTTTATGAGAGCGAGGAGGAGGAAAAGAGCGCAGCGGCAGCAGTACGGGCGCTTTCATTCATGCTTTTGGGCTGAA
This sequence comes from Mugilogobius chulae, assembly GCA_038363315.1. NCBI lineage: Eukaryota > Metazoa > Chordata > Actinopteri > Gobiiformes > Gobiidae > Mugilogobius > Mugilogobius chulae. The sequence continues at coordinate 3,250,148 of CM076404.1, forward strand.
TCACGTGACCTGCGTTAACGCCGACAAAATATTGAATCGCGATTAAGCACCTGAAGCGTTAACGCCGCGATAACGCGTTAACTTGCCCAGCCCTAATTTCTACAAAAAAAAGGAATGAACTGATGTAGGATAATCATTCTTTTTTTCAAATGGAAGTGGAAATGTGTAGCTTCTGTCCGGTACAGCGTGTCATTATTCCTGTTGCACAAAGTTCTCTGTGAGGTTGTGAAAAGGGTTTCAATTTAGAGCAAACCCACGGCAGGCTCCAGAGTACAAGTGGCAGGTTACTTCTCTTACTTCTGTTTATTTTAAAGAGTGTAAAAATGGTAGTAAAGTAAAGCAGAGGTTCAGTTGTTTTCCGGGCTCAGGAGTGACTGTTGCAGGAAGTGATAAACAGATTGTTAAAAGGTAATTATCTTCGCCGCAGCTCGGAGCAGCGTGCCCCGGCTCTGGCCTTGTCAATGGGAACGCCGCTCTCTGGGAAAACAGGCGCTAAAGTTAGACGCTGTTAATTGGATCTGTGGGGAGTTTCCTTCAAAGAAAAGAAGCAGCAGAGTCAGACACAAGTGTAGAGCTGGGAGCTGTTAACACCCAAAAGAGCAAAACAATGAAGAAGACAAGACTCCACAGTGGCTCCCGCAACTAACTCAACCAGATTTTTATACAATGATTTGTTAGATTCTAAGAGACTAAAAAGATGTCACTGATTTACTGTGTAACCTCATTTTCAGATCTGTCACGTTTTCTTAAAAACTAAATCTGTAAAAACTGCACTGAACTGACCTGAAGGCATCGTAGAGCAAAGGAGAGTGACTATGAACTAGCCATTCTTCAGCGATGAAAAACACCCTCGTCCTCGTTGTTTGAATCATGTAAACCTCCTGTTTTTATCCTAAAGACATTATTTCATTGTAGCGGCTCTGATTCTTTCACCAAAAAGTAGAACAGAGGAAAACAACACTGACATGAGGTTTGTTTTAGAAAAAGGACCTTCTCTATAAAAAGAGAACAAATTAATGTATAAAAACAATTCTTTTATTAAATGAAAGTAGACACTTGTAGGTCTCATTCCCTCAAATGAGGGAAAGATAAAACAAAGACTCTCACTGATGAGTAAAGTGAAGCAGGTAGATTCAAAATGGAGACACTTAAAGAGTAAGATACAAGTTCTTTTATGACAGAAACAAGAGGAATAAAACATGTTTCTGTCATGTCACTGGTATTGTGATTTTTCATGTATTTTTTTTTAATCTATGTTTATGCTCTGGCCCCGTGACTCCTCATGACATGTCCCTATGTAAGAACACCTGTAATAACATTTAACCTGACGAAGACCGACCTCGAGTCCAAATGCGCTGGTGTCCCGCTGAATTCATGGACTTTTATCTAATTCACTGAGTGCCTACCCACTCTCCTCATCAGTAAGAGTCTGTGTTTTATCTATAAGCCTTTTCCCACATGAAAGTACCAAGAACTGTGTTCCCACATTCCTTTAGCCCCTGTTCAGTCAGAGGAACTACCTTGTCCCCATGTTTGTGTTCCCATAGAAACAGTTTCTGAAAGTGGGGCTAAACAGTTTTAACATTGGCATCTGTATAATCTGAAACATTTAAATAAGTTATTTGTTGGAGTTAGGAAACTTATTATACTTATATTATATATAACTCATTATACTTATAACTATGATGTACAAAAACTAAAATCATCACTGAAATCAACAATAAAACACAATTATTCCTAATAATAGTTATTACAACTTGATACATTTATTACAGTATAGTTACTTACAAACTGAAACATTTATTTGGGGAGTTTTTAAGTATTTTTTCTTGAGGAAAAGGGAAGTTTGACTTATAAAACTTGTTTACAAATAAAGTGAACGTTGTAAATGTGTTTGTGTCACCAAAAAGAACCTGGCTGTGAAGTACCTGCCCCAGAGAAGAGCTAAAAGATGTGGTCCCACTCCATAGTTCCTGCTCTGTGTGAACACACCTAAAATGGGGACTGGAACTAAAAAAGTACTGGAAACTGAAACAAGTTCCTATAATGGGAATTTGTAAAAGACCTTATGTCATGATTCCAGTTGCAGGTTTTTGGTGGAGCTGTGAATATTGTTTTAAAAGAGCAGTGAAGGAGGGTCAAAGTGAGAACAGAGCTGGACGTGAAAGAGTTCATGTTGTGTTCTTATGATTCTATTGTTTGTGGAATAATCACACTTATTAATCTCAACGACAGCCTCACCTGTCCAGCATCTTAGTGGTGGCTCTCTCCAGTTTCTCCAGGATCTGCAGCAGCTGAGCGTCGTCGTCACACAGTCCACCCCAGCCCAGCACCCGGGCCAGGTCGTTCCCCGTGCCCAGAGGTAAGACCCCCAACTGGCACTGGGACACACACAGAGACAGAACATCATACACCAGCTTCAAACGCAACACTTAAAACAAGCCAAGATCCACTAGAAATAAACACATTAGATTTAGAGCTTTTGACTTTGTCCTTGTGCTGTATTCTTTATGCGACAGAATAAATGATGTCTAGATTAAATATGAGATTGAGACATACAGTATCAGCTCGAGCTAACGATGCTAATGAACTGAGCTCAATCTAATTATGGCCTTAACGACCCAGAGCTAAACATGCTGATGGTAAAATCACGGCTGTGAAATGAGAACAAACTCATTTCATTGACCACAGCGTGTTTTCATCACAGAACATCAGAGCGAGGGGAACGTGGGATGTGTGGGTGAAGAACAACTTCTCTACTGGAGCAGCGCTAACACCAGCAAAACCACTTTTACATACAGTACATACAGTACATAAAAAATATAGATTAACTCAAGTCTTTGTGTTGATTTAACTTAACAATGAGAGTCAAAGATTTACAACTTAGACTTTTAAGTTATGAGAGAGAGAGAGGAAAGCAAGGAGAGAGAGAAAAACCAAGGAGAGAGCGAGAGAGAGAGAGGAAGAGAGAGAAAGAGGGAAAAGCAAGAAGAGAGCGAGGAAATAGAGGGAGAGAGGAGAGAGAGAAGAGAGCGTGAGAGAGAGAGGTGAGAGAGAAGAGAATGAGAGAAAAGAGTCAGAGAGAGAAAGAGAGAAAAGCAAGAACAGAGAGAAAAAATGAGAAGAGAGCGAGAGAGAGAAGAAATAAAAGGAGAGAGAAGCGGGATAAAGAGAAAGAGAGAGAATTATGGAGAAAGTCAGAGAGAGAAAAGCAAGAAGAGAGAGAGAGATGAAAGAGTGGGAGAGAAGGATAAAGAGAGCGAGAGAGAGAGAGAGGTGAGAGAGAAGAGAATGAGAGGAGAGAATCAGAGAGAGAATGAGAGAAAAGCAAGAAAAGAATGAGAGAAGAGAGAGAAAAAACGAGCAGAGAGCGAGAGAGAGAAGAAATAAAAGGAGAGAAGAGGGATAAAGAGAAAGAGAGAGAATGAGGGGAGAGAGTCAGAGAGAGAAAGAGAGAAAAGCAAGAAGAGAGAGAGAGAGAAGAAAACAAGAAGAAAACATAAGAGAAAATATGGAGAGAGATAGAGGAAAGCGACAGGAGAGCAAGAGAAGAGAGAGGAGATAAAAAGAGAGGAGAGAGAGTGAGAGAGCAACTAAGAGAGAGAGAATGAGAGGGGAGAATCAGAGAGAGAAGCGCGTGAAGAGAGCAAGTAATAGAGGTGAGAGAAGAGAATGAGAGGAGAGAGTCAGAGAGAGAAAGAGGGAAAAGCAAGAAGAGAGAGAGAGAAGAGAGAGGAAAACCAAAAAGAGAGAGGAAATACAGGGAGAGAGGAAATACAGGGAGAGAGGAGAGAGAGATAAAGAGAAATAGAGAAAGTCAGAGAGAAAGCAAGAAAAGCAAGAAGAGAGTGAGAGAGGAGAGAGAGAGAGGAGGTAAAAAGAGGAGATAAAGAGAGAAGAGAGAGAGTGAGAGAGGAGAAAGCAACAAAGAGAGAGAGAGAGAATGAGAGGGGAGAGTCAAGAGAGAGAAGTGCGTGAAGAGAGCGAGAAAGAGAGGAGAGAAGGAGGAGGGAGAGCGAGAAAAAAACAGAGTGAACAGGAAAGGGGAGAGAGAGGAGAAAAAGGAGTGAAAGATGAAGAGGGAGAATAATAGACGGATTCTGTATATTTTCAACAACTCAAGTTTGTAATATCTCTATTTGTAAGATCAGTTTTGTGTTTTTTAACAAACAAAAAACTAATAGTCAGAGTTTATCACTAAATGAATGGAAAAAAAATATATATTTCTCCTTTACATCATTTATCTACAGTGTCTCACCATTAAATAATAATAAGAGTAGACTCATACAATCCAGTGAAACTAAAAGACAAGATTCATGGAGACGAGCACCACAAAAGACACATCTAGGTCTTCACTCATCAAGCATGTGCTCAAGAGGAAAACAGGTTATAAGCAAACACGTGGTACAGGTGACAAGTTGCTTCACAAAGAACAATACAAAAGCTCAGGTGGTAATTGTGTAATATTCTATTGTATTCATGCATGTTCCAAAACAACTACAGCTCAGTCCATGAGAGACGACAGAAACACTGACCTGTTTGTGTAGGCTGAGTTTGTCCAGCTCAGACAGGACCCATCCCACGCTGCCGTCGCCTCCGCACACCAGGATCCTGAAGGTGACAAACTTCTGGAACAGACGCAGCCTACGAGCGCAGAACCAGAGGAGAGAGTCAGGACAGAGGTGTCACAGTTACTACGTCTCACTTTCACACACACTTTTCCCCTCGGTCTCTCTCTCTCTAGTCTCAGCGCTGTCATTTAGACTCAGGTTGGGTCACTCAGAGTCACTGTGCTGCTTCTCTGTCGTCTGCTCTGTCAGATCATGGTTTAATCTACGACTGTGTGCAAAGCAAATCAAGTCAGAAACAAGTGAGAGATTCGAGAATGTTGAGGTGCGACGTGATTCAGAACGGGACAAGAGACATAGTATGAAGTTACAAACTGCACTGCTCCTGTTTGTAGAGCTCGGTGCTGAGAGAACAGGACAAACCCGACGCTCTGCGGGGCTTTATGTAATCACTGGAATCTTTTAGTTGCAGGTGGAAAAGAAACGGAATGAACGCGGAAAAAAGATGCGCCACTGTAGTGGTGGCACAATTTGCATGTGATGCGTGTGCAGAATGACCTATATGTGCAGGGTTTCCACTACATGTAATAGATCGCTAAATAGAAGCCGCCACGCTTTCAGATTTTTTATCATTTTTTTAACGTTTTCTTTTGTCATCTGTTGTAGACGCACCCACGAAAAATGCTGCTTCTAAACAGGGTTTTTATGGGGTAGGTTGTAGAGGTGCCGGGCCGGGACTTGCTGCTTGTGGGCCCAGGCGGAGGTGCTTTGGGCCGGGAAGAAGTGAGCACACGCATCGCTGGGTGTTGCCAGACTTTAAAGTGACAGCCCCCCCCAGCCCACGGCACCTGTCTGTGTGTGGGGCTCACGTGGCTTATGTAGCCTTTCCTTGTGAAAACATCCATAGGAGCACGGAGCCCGCGTAGTTCGGTCACCGCACGTGCTCTGTGCACCTAATCCCCCCACGACAACAAACAACAACAAGCTCCCCGATCCCCCACCCCCACACAGTCATCGACCGCCACACTCGTGCAAAAATCCTGGCGGAAACCCTGATGTGTTTATTAAAAACATTATTTTTTCATCCCTCCTTCTGTTTTTTTTTTTTTTGACAAATGACACCCTGGTGCTTCCTCATCTGGCTCATCTCTATCCAGCCTAATGCATTCTGACATATTTTAATGTATGTGTTTTCTTTCAGCGTGTGAGGAGAGGGAGTGTTCAGTCCTGCTCATAGATGTGATCGTGGGTTTGTCTGACTCTTGTGCTCGACTGTTTGTAATGAATTGAAAAGCGTTTTGTGTTTCATTTTTCAATTTATAATAAAGTTTTTTTCTATTTTCTGTGCAGACTCTGAGTCTGCCTCCTCACACTGAGTGATCACACAGATGAACAGTGTCTTACCCGAGCTCTGGGCCTCCGTTCATCAGGTCGAAGACTTGGGCCGGGTTCAGGAGCTGCTTGAACTTGCGGAGGAACTTGACTCCCTGATTATCTCCACTTTTGGAGTTGACCAGGACGAGCAGAGGACTGGGGCAGGACGCTGACGTGGCATTCCAAAAACCTGAAGAGGTTTGAAAATATGAAAGACGTCAGCAAAAGAACCACTGAAACAGGACAACGTGCTTCTCAAAGCTTTGAAGTTCTAATATTTGCTAATTTCAAGGTAAATGTTTATTTTGAATTTTCTCAACACTTAGTGTGAAAAGTTTGAGAACCAGTGTAATATAAAACATGTTTCTATTCTCCTTCTATGTCCCTATTGTGTGACTAGTAAAGGTTGTTTAACTCTTTAAGCGCTGAAGGAGCCTTTCAGCCTCTGTATTTAGACCAGGATGGAACAATACTGATGATAACATGACACCAACACTGTCACAATAAATATCCTCGTTACTTAACGATAGGGATGGGACGAGACAAGCCATGAGATTGGGTCTACAAGATCGAGATGAGATTTTCAATTCAGAATTTTAACAAAGCAAGTTACAAAACTAGACTTTTATTGTTCATTATTGTTAGTTTAATATTTATTTAGTTTAGCTTTACCTTTCAATTATGTCTACCACCTTGTGTTTTTATTATTTAAATGATCTGTGTTCAATCATTTGACTGATATTGATCTGCTCCATGTGTGTAGCTCAGGCTCCGCCCCCTTCCTCCTGCCTCTGCAGAGCTGCTGACAGGGAGAAGGAGACACACTTTTGGACTTTTTACAAACTTATTGATGACATAGGCCAAAATATCTCTGTGTGGATCTATTTTAAACTCTGTGTGTGGAGGAGACTTTTTCCTACAGCTGCTCAAAGATACAAAACATGACCACTCATAAAAGTCTATGTATAAGAGATAGTTCTGTACGTGTGCCACAGTATCGTGACAGGCTGATCTCGTCCCATCCCTACTTGACGATATTAAACAGCATGACTTGCATTAAAAATAGTCTAAGTTTAGAACTAAAACAACAAAAAACATACAATTCTAAATATTTTAACAAACAAACAAAAAAAACTTTATAGCTGATATTTTGAGAGATTAATTAGTCTGAAGCTAGAAAAGGAATCACTGAATGAAGAATGATACAATTTGCTTTCATTTTTATTATTCTTAGCATAATCTCAATATTGTGAGATTTGAATTTTGTTATACACCTAATTTAGACTTCAGATTCTCTTCAAAGGCTTGAAAAACTCTGTACCTGTGGGGTTTTAAACTAATACAGAGACATATTGGCTTTGACTCCCCAGGTCACAGATTGAACTCTTTAAGTGTTAAAGGGAGTTAAAGAGTCGGCGCTGTGATCAGACTGAGCTGGTGTTTCAGGGGCAGGTTGGACTGACCGTCTGAGTCGATGCTGTTCAGAGCCGTAGGAGGGATGATGGACACTCGACACTGGCCCAGAGGACACACTTTCCCCAGCTGCTCTTTACAGCTGTTGTGGACCTGCACAAACACAAACAAACACAAACGTCAGACAAATCCTATTAGGCTCCAAACAACTCTGGATGACTTATGGCAGGCCTTTTCAACTTATCAGCCCTTCAAAGATACTTTCTACTACTAAACATATTTTCTCTTGTTTGTATTGTGTATTTTTCTTTCCAGCAGTTTTTGTTTTACTCATTTCAAGTATTTTTTTTGACACTTAGCCCTTGTTCTTTTGGCAAATGTTGTTTGAAGACAGTTACTTATTTTAATTACCGTAATTTCCGCACACACACACCAACAAGATTTAAATAAAGAAAATATAAAAAGTACATATATAGGCCGCTCTTGTAAGTCAGTGAGAATCTACAATTTTGCTGCATCGTTGTAGAAGCCGCAGAGTTCAAAGCTTGATAAAAAAGTAGCAGCTTATACTGTGGAAATGACGGTATTTATTCACTCATTATCCATGTATATTTCAGTCCTGACTTAATCCCGCTTTAGACCTGGTTTAGTCCCAGTTTAAATCTGCTTTAATGCAGACATTGTCCCAGTTTAGATTTGGTTATGTGGTTTATGTTGATTTGAACATTTTGTAAAGAAATAAAAAATACTGCAGCATCAGTTGGTATCACTAGAAATACATTTAGTCCTGTGAATGTTTGGTGATGAGGTGTTGAGTAACTACCCGGCCCAGAAGCCACGGTCCTCGGATATATCTGGCCCTCTGGAAAATAAAGTTGAATAGCCCTGACTTATGGTCTTAAAAACGGTGCACAACGCTAACTATGACATCACACATCAGGGACATTCAGAAGAGTGTTTTCTGAGGCTCAGAGTAGAGTAAAGAATAGACACAACTGCAACTGAGTTTAGGATGAGAAAGTCATGTTAGAACAGGAGTAAGCACTCATAAAGTTCATATGTACTGGTGATCCTAAAGCTGGCCACACACTACATGACTCTTTGCTCAGTTTAGTCAGGCCTAGTGGAGATTAGTTGAAGCTAGTTGAAGCTAGTCGCAGTTGTGTCAGTCGTGAAGTGTGGAGGTCGCAGGTTTTTAAACAAGTTTGAAATATAAGCCTTTTGATAAAATCTCGTGCATCCAGGTAAAATCCACAGTCCAACTTCTTCACCTCTGTTGACACTTTTAATGTCCATTCACCAAAATCCTCCCGCGAGAGTGCTGCTAGCAACCATCCATGCTAGCAACTAGCGCTAATTGTGTTGAACCGGTCACATCAGTGGTTCTCAAGTGGGGTCCGGGGACCCCTGGGGGTCCCTGAATCATATGTAGGGGGTCCCCCCAAATTTTTTTTGAAACATTGGCCATTTTTTCAATATAACAATTCCCTGTGATTTACCATCCTACACATTACAATTTTGAATAGAAAAGAGATAGCTTTGAATAGAAACAAGTAAACCAGAAAAATGACCATAGTAAATGAACCATTTATTCAAATTTGATATACAACTTAGCTTTAATTTCCGATATTTAATGTGATACCAGAGCAAAAAGTGATAGGGGGTCCTTGAAAGATTTTCAAGCCGATAAGGGGTCCCTGGACTGACAAAGTTTGAAACCCCTGGGTCACATGACCCGTTTAACCAAAGTCAAGTATTGCTTATGGCAGAAAATAAATAAATATTCATTACAACACAAACATGTTTTAGAGTTCTCTCTTGTTTGGTTAAATAAGTGTAGTGTGTGGTCTCAGTCATTCTAGAGTCAGTCTCAGTCCAGTCGTGTAGTGTGTGGTCTCAGTCATTCTAGAGTCAGTCTCAGTCCAGTCGTGTAGTGTGTGGTCTCAGTCATTCTAGAGTCACTCAGTCCAGTCGTGGTGTGGTTCAGTTTCTAGAGTCACTCTCAGTCCAGTCGTGTAGTGTGTGGTCTCAGTCATTCTAGAGTCACTCTCAGTCCAGTCGTGTAGTGTGTGGTCTCAGTCATTCTAGAGTCACTCTCAGTCCAGTCGTGTAGTGTGTGGTCTCAGTCATTCTAGAGTCACTCTCAGTCCAGTCGTGTAGTGTGTGGTCTCAGTCATTCTAGAGTCACTCTAGTCCAGTCGTGTAGTGTGTGGTCTCAGTCATTCTAGAGTCACTCAGTCCAGTCGTGTAGTGTGTGGTCTCAGTCATTCTAGAGTCACTCTAGTCCAGTCGTGTAGTGTGTGGTCTCAGTCATTCTAGAGTCACTCTGAGTCCAGTCGTGTAGTGTGTGTCTCAGTCATTCTAGAGTCAGTCTCAGTCCAGTCGTTGTAGTGTGTGGTCTCAGTCATTCTAGAGTCAGTCTCAGTCCAGTCGTGTAGTGTGTGGTCTCAGTCATTCTAGAGTCACTCTCAGTCCAGTCGTGTAGTGTGTGGTCTCAGTCATTCTAGAGTCACTCTCAGTCCAGTCGTGTAGTGTGTGGTCTCAGTCATTCTAGAGTCACTCTCAGTCCAGTCGTGTAGTGTGTGGTCTCAGTCATTCTAGAGTCAGTCTCAGTCCAGTCGTGTAGTGTGTGGTCTCAGTCATTCTAGAGTCACTCTCAGTCCAGTCGTGTAGTGTGTGGTCTCAGTCATTCTAGAGTCACTCTGAGTCAGTCATGTGTGGTCTCAGTTCTGAGTCCCAGTCGTGTAGTGTGTGGTCTCAGTCATTCTAGAGTCACTCTGAGTCCAGTCGTGTAGTGTGTGGTCTCAGTCATTCTAGAGTCAGTCTCAGTCCAGTCGTGTAGTGTGTGGTCTCAGTCATTCTAGAGTCACTCTCAGTCCAGTCGTGTAGTGTGTGGTCTCAGTCATTCTAGAGTCACTCTCAGTCCAGTCGTGTAGTGTGTGGTCTCAGTCATTCTAGAGTCACTCTCAGTCCAGTCGTGTAGTGTGTGGTCTCAGTCATTCTAGAGTCACTCTGAGTCCAGTCGTGTAGTGTGTGGTCTCAGTCATTCTAGAGTCAGTCTCAGTCCAGTCGTGTAGTGTGTGGTCTCAGTCATTCTAGAGCAGGGGTGCCCAAACTTTTTTCCTTAGTGGGCCAAAATTTGCAGATTTTTTTCTTCGCGGGCCAAAATGTATTGCATTGTAGATTGCCAAGGGCCAAACATAATTTTGTTCGGCATTAAAAAAACATTTTGAGAAGAAATGAAGATTAAAATACCTTTTACTAACACGTTTTAAGAGATTCCACATGAATTTTGTCATTTGACAGTCTGTTCAACACAAAATTGAATCAAACAGTTAGTCCTAACAAACTTGAACAACCCTTCGCGGGCCAAATTGAACCATCTGGCGGCCCGAATTTAGCCCCCGGGCCCCACTTTGGTCACCCCTGTTCTAGAGTCACTCTCAGTCCAGTCGTGTAGTGTGTGGCCAGCTTAAAAGGAACCCCGAGAATTTTTTAATGTTTGTTTTCGAGTTTTCCTTATATCATCAAAGATATAAATACACACGAAAATAATCTGAAAAATCTACCGTTTTATTAAACTTTTAAGAAATATATTTTCACGGAAGACGCCATCATTGTTTACAACGCAGTGCATTCTGGGTAGTATGACGTCGAATCGTGTAACTACGAGGAAAGTTATGAAAGCTTACCGCATTCTCCTTGTTTCCTCCCGAGACCAAATCACAACCAAAAGCCACACAATGTACCATTTTACAACAAACTACTGACGCTCCTGTTAACCAGATCAACGGCAACTGTTGCAGCTGCTGCGTGCGTCTCACGACTGACGCTCACTGCGCCAGTGCGCCACACGATTCTGCGTCATCACCTCAAGATGGCGGCGCCCGTAATATCAGGAAGTTGTTGTAAACATAACAATTTTACGTCAAACGGCGAATATTTGTTTACTTTAAGTTCTACTTTTTAGTAAGTATACCTACGCGAAGTATTTTGGATCTATTTATGTAAATATTCGGGGTTCCTTTTAAGTCCATTTTGATCAAGCCATAAGAGTGGGAAAATGCTGGTCTGTTGCCATAGAAACCAGTGCAGTTGTGACAGGCTCAGATGTGACAGGTGCACTTACGATGGCTTTACACCAGAGGCAGCGCCAGTCCTGCAGTCTCCTCACACTGCCACAGTTTCGGTCACACACCACACACTTGGCACTGACCGGAAGGTTCCCCTCCAGCCATTGGTGAGGCATCGACACCTGGACAGGCACACACAGGAAACACACAGGGTCAACATGACAGTCTGCACACACCACTAGTCTGTCAGAGGTTTCACTCACTTCAACATGACCATACATACAAGGTAAACATGTTCCACAAATGAGTTTGAATCTAACTGACTTTAAGACAATCCAACACAGTCTCACTAGAAGGCGTACATATAGCACGACACAAAAGAAGTGTATTTTTAGCACGATATCAGTCCTGTTTTTAGTACTTATGTTACGCCGTACATTTAACACGATATGAAAAAGAGTCAAAATGACACGAGTTTTGGTCTTGTCCACGTGGAGACGTTTTCTTCAGGTGAAACGGTAAGTTTAGGCATAAAGTTACTAAAATGGGTAAGATTAGGGTTTGGGCTTGGGGCAGGTTAAGATTAGATGTGGGATTTAGTTAATTTTCATAAATAAGAACACGTCTTAACAACCACCATTGAAATGAATGGGGACTGTGATGCTACTATAATTACACAAAAGAGCCATAAACTCGTGCTAATCATATGCAATTTACATGTTGCGTTATGTCGTGGTTTATGTACGCTTTCTTGTGAGATCGGGCTGGACAATCAGATTCTGCAGCCAGTACAGGGACAATGCACAATTGACAATAACCAAAAAGGAGGTCACGCAAAAAAAAAAAAAACACTATTTCCCCCTGAAAACAGATCTATAGGGGGTTTCTTGACCTTAACATTGTCTGCAGTATATACAAAATTGAATTGAATTGAATTACACATATCAAGCCCACTAAAACTATTTCAGACTATCAGCCACATTCACATTTCCCTCGTCCCAGGCAGATTTTTACTCATACATTACATTCATGAATGAGATGTCTTTTTAAGAGCCATGTTCTGGTCAGACATGCAAATGTTTTAAACTCAGTGCACTTAATAATCTCTGTTGGCATTGTGTTCCATTTACTTACAGAGACAATGGAAGAGGCAGATCTAGAAAAGATGTCTTATATTTTTGGAGACTACATTCTCCTCTTGAGGTGAAGTGTGTGGCTCCAGATATTTTATCCAAAGACAAAGCAACACATTGTCTCAATGAACATGCAGCTATTCCATGAACAGTTTTAAAAAGTAGTGGCTGCAGACCCACCTCCTGTTACAGGCCGGAAAAAGCTCTAGTACAGACCGGACGTCCATATTTGACAACTGTCGACGTTTCACAAAGAATAAATGTTGAAAATTCCACACATTTGCTAGCATGTAGCCACTGTTGACAGGTGAATATAAAAGAGCTAGTGGTCTGTACGAAGAGGTGGTTCTGGTCTGTTACAGGAGGTCTACAGAGGGAGGTCTACAGAGGGAGGTCTGTGGAGGGAGGTCTGCAGAGGGAGGTCTGTGGAGGGAGGTCTGCAGAGGGAGGTCTACAGAGGGAGGTCTGCAGAGGGAGGTCTGCAGAGGGAGGTGGTGGTACAAGTCTGCAGCCAGACACTCTTGTTTAAACCTGTTTTTGCACTTGTGTTAGTATCTCATGTACTGGCTGCAGAGCAGAATGAAGGACACATCTGAGATGGATAGAAGCTAGCTTGCTCCAGGCTAATGTCAGTACACAGGTAAATGAATGTGAACAGGTCTGATGATGATTTATGAACTCAAAACTCTGTATGACATCACACGCCTGGGAACTTCCAGATGAGTGTGTGGAGAATGTATTCATAAAGGTAATATGAGAAAACAGTAGATTTGGCATAAACCATTTATGGGTCCACTCTAAATATAAACTCAGGATGAACAGACTGGATATTTCAGCTTCATGGATCATAGATAGTGTATTTCTGGTGAAACTACATTTGAAAATCCGATCAGCAGAACAGTGATGCAACAGCAGACATGAGAGCTCAGCCTTTTATTGAACAGAACGATGGAAAGTTTGAAACAACACATAGAGTTTCAGATCCAGAAGAAGAAGAAAGCAGAGGTGTGTGTGTCTGACAAACTATTGGATTGAAATGAGGTGCTAAAAGTGTAGTTTGTCTCACCCCGTCCTCGTCCTCGATGATGTCGTTTCCTATGGAGGCCAGCGTGGTCCATTTACAGTTGTTTGTGGAGCGAACGGCACAGCGTTTGTGAGCTTTGAACTTGCACACTGGAAAACACAACACAACCTGGTTTATAGTCAACAGTACAACATACAAATACAAAACACAACACAACCTGGCTTATTGTCAACAGTACAACACACACATACAAAAACAAAAACAATGATTAAGTTTTTCTATTCTATTCTGTTCTAAACACAAGAAAGTTCTTCTTCTTGTGATACATTCTGACAGATCAAGGGCTCCAAAAAAAAAAAAAAGTGTATGAATATCTATGTGCTTGTTTTTGAACTTTAGTGCATCGTTCCTTCACAATCTTGTCTTCATTAGTATTAGCAGTAACCGATGTCTTCTGTTCAGACAACTATTTAGTGAGTTGTCTTTGGGGGGAACTACTGTAGTTCAGCTGGTTCACTCTAACGACCAAATCCAATAAGAAAATAAATGCAATGCAATTTACAAATACAATGCAAAACATGCAATAAATCATATATAGGAAAAAACGGTGGTTCATTTGGCAACAGGGAAAAGGACCATCAGAAGGAATGTGAGACGGAAACTACAGGAAGGTTCACAAGGGCAAGTAAAGATAAAGTAGAACAAGAAAACCTAAAATCAGCAATATTAGATCACTGCAAGAGAAACAATCACATGATGGACTGGGCTTATGGACTGGGGTCATAGGAGCTGAAAACAAGTTCAAACACTGGATCGAGGAGGAAGTGAGGCCCAGACACCATCATTCCTCTTTCACACACCTGGGACTCACTTCTCCAGAGAGCACCGGGCGGCAGGAGGCGTGGTCACATCGGGTTGACCACGCCTCCAGGAAGTAACATCTAATAAATGACACAGCCATGTCATTGCCCACTTTGTACCTTTTAGGTCAAACGCATGTGCATGCCAAAATTACGTCTTTTGAACCCATTATTTGTAAGTGTACAGTTAATATTATTTATTTACACTGATATTTATGAATGTATTCTGCAAAGGTTTGCCAACAGAAAGCCCAAAACGGCACATTTATTTATCGCCATTTTAAGCTAGCAGATAGCAGCCGGAACTAGCTTCATCAGGCATCTACGGCTTTAAACAGTAATAATCTCATTTTACAATCATTTGGTTTGTTGAAATCTGTGAGGGAATTTTGTGTTTGACTGTTTAGTTTCGTCTGTGTTTAATTAAAATTTCAATACGAATAAAACAATGTAAAAGAAGTAAAGCTAAAGGTACGAAGTGTGCACTGACAAGCCACCAAGCCCCGGTGATCAAAGATGGTGGCGCTGTTTGTCAATGGCTTTAGCTCAGTGGCGTTCGTTCCCATCATGGCCGTTAGCAAAGCCGTTTTATACGAAACTAAAAACCTTTTGAACCGAAAAAAAGTTTATGATGTGAAACTGGGTACAAATTGCAGCAAAATCCAACAAAGCTGCAGATGCTGTTTCTGCTGAACACCAGCAGTTTATGTTTGCATTGCGCTCTTGGGAAAAAATGCTTTCTAGCCTGTAGAGGGATTTTCCTGCTGCAGAACCAATGGAGCGGCCACTGAGGCTGATTTACAACAGCTACAAGTTAGCCATACCGTATCCAGAGAATATAATAGATCCATGGTCACCTCGGAGACCGGTGACGCTTCTGAAGATGGCTGGCAGCTAGCAACCCAAACATGTCAAAAAGGTCAATTCAACTGACTAAAAAGTTGTCTGAACAGAAGAAATCTGTTACTGCTGATATTTATGTGCATGTTTTAGAATATGTGTGTGTTTTTGATAGGGCTGTCGAATGAGTGCATTAGTTGAGATGAATTATTTATAGACAAATTAATCGAGTTATTTTTTAAATCACATTAATCTATTTGAAATCTTTAACTTTCACTTTCACTGTTTCCATCTGTGAGTTCAAAGTGACATAAGAGTTGTTCGACTTGACCTGAGGAAAGTCTGCACATGGCCTTTGACCTGAGGGACGAGAATTTTATGATCAAAAACTCCAAGACGAGAAGACAACAACAAAACACTTCCTAAAGTCTTCATTTTTTGTACTATAATAATATTTCCATCTGCAACAATAATGTAATCAGTTAATGAAAAGGTGTGTCCAAATTGTATATAAAACATTGAAACTGTGAGCTGGTTCCACAGATCTGACCTGAACCTCAACTGCTTGTTTCCATGGCGACAAACAGATTTAAAGCCATACTCTGAGACATTCCAGATAATCCCAAACACAAATGTAAAGTCTGTGTGTGTGCGTAGATAAGAGTCAGATTCAGGTTTGTCGGTTTCTGAGACAGACTTGTGTAACTTTGTGAAGTTCTGTCATAAAGAGCTGTAAAACGACTCTAATCTAATCTGAAGGCTGCTGCTAGAAGCTACTTACGCAACTCTCACTGCAATGTGAGCGTCATGTCCAGAGGATGGATTAAGAGAGTGTGAGGGGTTTTGACTGTTTTATAGGCTTTAACAGAATATGGCAGTTTGTTGTAAATATTAGCTTTACATATTATAAAGAGTCGACAAATGGTCAAATAACATATATCAATACTAGCAAAACAATGTCTAAAAAATACATAAAAATCCACCTGTGATGTAGCCATTTTAGAAGATACATTCTGTCCTTCAATTCAAAAACTATTTTTCATTTCAGAAGCACCACTAGGTCCTTTAATTCAATCTAAAATAAAACAAAAGGATGCTTTCTCAGTTCTGATCCAGATGTGTCTGTCTATCCTTGATAGTGACTGATACCAGTGTACAGGGGCATGCACTAAACTCTGGGTCAAACTTTGTACTAACTCTGTTTTAATTATTTAGTCAGCTCTGGTTATTGTTCTACGTATCTGAGTTTTCTAGAATCATTATATAGAGCCTATTGATTTAAACACAAAAGTAGTGTTGCTCTTAAGGGTCGCACGTTTGAACAGCTTTTACCGACAGGCAGCTCACGTGTGTTTGGTGTGAATGAGGTTGTCTTTGTTTTAAAATAACTTACTTGTATTTGCCAATGATATACTTAGACAATCCTTTTCTAAGTATATATAGTACATATAGTATAGTATATTATTATAATTTTAGCTGTTATATTTGTTAATACATTGACCAATTCATATTCCTCCTTGTTCAGGAATTCTATCTGCTAATTTAAAGGAGTGATGGAACATAAAAAGCTGGCAAAACATAATCTGATCCTAATAAATTGGTCATATAATCTGCAGACGACACAACTGTCATTGGTCAGATTAATGCAGACAGTGACTTTTATAGATCTGAGGTGGGAGAAAGGGTTTGTTGGAATGAGGAGAATCACTGGAAATTAAATACTTCCATCGATTTGGGAAACAAGAGGCTTTTTGGTTCAGTCTGTATTAATGAGCTGAAGTGCAAATTGTAGAAGAATGTACTCTTTTGGGTGTAACTCCTTCAATTGATCCAAGCAGCATTTTTACACAAGTGCAGATGATAAAAAAACACGTGTGCCACAGAAACTGAAAGCTTTTACTCCAAACGAACAAACTCTCTTATAGTTTTACTGCTGTGAGATTGAAAGTGTCCGGTTTGGTTTGGTTCCACAGTAAAGAAAAAGCGAGTGGTCCACAGCAGGACACAGGTGTGGAGCTGACAGTCTAAACAGAGATGCTCATTATCAGTTATTAATGATCCATCAAATCACCCAGCCAGGGACACATTTGAACTTCTTCCATCTGCTAAACGTCGTCAATGAAATGCACGACATCACACCCCAGCACAAGTGAAGACTTTAAATCATGTTTTTAAACCTGGTCATAAAGAGCTCATTTGTTGAGTGTTAGTCTACCTCTGTAGCCATGTTTTTGGTGTCATTTTGATGTGGTTTGTGTCTCATAAACAGGACCAATACTATTTATTTGGGTGGCCTATGTAAGGTTTCAAAACGATACCCCTCACCCACATCCCCCACTATATTTATTATGATGCTGTTAGAACCTTAGAAGTTTATCTATTTCTGAAGACACAGAGTCAAAGAGTCCCACTACATTTTTTTTTACCTAATTAGATGCATGTTCCGGTAATCTGGGTTGTTTTAGACCAGCAAGTCCATTTCAAAAATGAATCTCTAATTTCTGCCAAATTTGCTTTCCAGTGGTGCCCCAGCCCTCTTTGCCCCCCCTAAACTGCCCTCTGCTCCGCCACTGTTCCCTCTCCTGCGTTGAGGAAATATAGAGTCTGTAACTTTGTCAGGACAAATAGACTAGTTTCATGGTTTGTGTTTCCCTCTGAAAGAATCTAAACAAAAATGAGGAAAAATCCACCGTGTTTTGCCGCGGTAATGTGCTTGATCAAATCTGCAGACGTCTTAATTCATCTGCTGTTTCTCTTTGTAACTGACCCAATATGTGTCCTATTGATGCAAAATAAAGATTGGCTAAGAGCTTATGAGTTGTAGAACATGATCCTGTTTCCAGAGCAGAAGTTAAATTAACCGACAATTTTCCGTCATTTACGGATTGTATTTTGCTTTCCAGTGAGGGACAAATGCTGCTTTGAATCCCCAGTGCAAGGTTGTTGTGCAGCATCACTGAGAGGCTGACGTCTGCGGAGCTTCATTCCACAAAAATAACGATACAGAGTTGTATCGGTCTGATTTCAAGAGGGTTCGTTCCCTTGACCGCGATCACTTGACAGACACTGATGTTTATTTAGGACTACAGATGGAAATTAGCATGTTGCTAAATCTGGTGCAACCATCTTTTTCATGTAACTGCCCAGTGTCCTTTAAATAAATAAATACATTTATTCAGATTCATAAACTTAGAGAAAAGTGGCTGCTGCAGTTTCCTGGTTTGGTGATGGTCAGATCTGTGCTCACATCGGCTCACATCAGAGAAACTTTCCCGGGGGAATGAAGGACTGGCTTTATGCAGGAGAAATAGAAATTACACGCGGAGTTTGGGCAAAATACTGTGTGGATTTAATGGAAACTGTGAGGTGTGAAGAACTTTATGTTTCAGGTAAGAAATGCAGAACCTCAGTCATATTGTGATTGTTGAATGTCAAATGGACAACCATTTTTGAAGATGCGCTAAAAGTATCTATTTGCAGAGTTCAGTCACTTTTTGTAATACACCTTTTGTCTCATACATCATCATTTTCTGTCACTCATGAGTTCAGCACACAGAAAAGTGAACGGATGTGTGTCTCCAGTCATGATGGCTCGGGTCAAAACAGAAGTCACTGCTTGGCTTGGTGCTGCGTCTGTGTTCAAATAAACTGATTTCTTCTTTGCGTGGCTATGTATTTGAGCTTTTCATCCCTTTTTTCCCCAATGTGCTTTTAATACTGCAAATGGCAAATAAACTTCACCTAACTCAACAGTCAAATGAGACAATGTGACATCACAATTGTCAGTATGTGTGTCCTGGTGCAGTGTGATGGTGGTACACAGTGGTCAGTGTGTGTCCTGGTGCAGTGTGATGGTGGTACACAGTGTCCTTGTCCTGGTGCAGTGTGACGGGTGGTACACAGTGGTCAGTGTGTGTCCTGGTGCAGTGTGATGGTGGTACACAGTGGTCAGTGTGTGTCCTGGTGCAGTGTGATGGTGGTACACAGTGGTCAGTGTGTGTGTCCTGGTGCAGTGTGATGGTGGTACACAGTGGTCAGTGTGTGCCCTGGTGCAGTGTGACGGTGGTACACTCTGGTCAGTGTGTGTGTCCTGTTGCAGGGTGGTGTGTTTTACCTTCACAGGACAGGCCGTGAGACGTGACCCCGGGCAGGGCCTCTCTGCACACGTTACAGAAGGTGGGCCGGGCGTGAGAGCAGGCGTACCAGTTGTGCATGCCGCTGAAGTGCTCCATGTTGAACTGACTGGCCTGCACACACACACACACACACACACAGATTATAATTCTGTCTGATAGTCGGATAGTGTGTGTGTGAGACTAACCTCGTATGTTTCCCACTTCTGTACAGACTTGAGCGCTCCGATCCAGTCCTCCATCTCTTTTCTGCTCTCAGCACACAGCATCAGCTTACGGAACGGAGTGATCACCTGACAGATTAAGAACAAAACTAACATACAGTACACAAATGCACATTTATCGACCTTATTGTTGCTTTTTCTGCATCAAATACATTTTGAACTCGTGCTTCGTCAGATATGCTAAAGACAGATGTTTGGAGGGCTAAAAAACTTTTTTTTTAATCACAATTTTTGTTGTAATTTAAAAGTGAGTTACTCTAGTCACTAATCAAACTTGTAAAAATGTGTAAAAAATAAACAATCAAATGTATTTATATTAACTTGTGTACATTTTTTCATGTGTAAAAACTTGATCCAGATCTGCTCAGAGTGGGTCTGGTCACCATCCCCCTGCCTGTGTTTCAGACCAACTCTACAGCGTACCGGCCAATCACATTTGTTTATTTGTGTGATAAACTTCACTCAGCTCACATTAAAATCGTTTTGTTGCTTCGCTCATTGATTCTGCAGAAATCTGTGATGTTTTTTCAGTTCCACATGATATTTTAGTCTATATTTATCCATGTATTTTTGACAATGTGTGTCCCTGATTGGCTAAATAATCTGCCAATCACAGCCACTGAAACTCAAAAGAAAGACATGGTGGCCAGACACTAGATCGTGTCTTATTCATGTACAATTGCAAGATGTGCATTTTAACAAGATAATATAATGCAGACCTGAGCAAACTGCAGACCCAGGGCCGGATGAGGCCCTCCACCTGTTTTAATCAGGCCTCCAGCACATAACTTTGTTAATAGATTTTTTTAAATTGACTTAGCTATAGAACATGTGCATGTACTAGTGTCCTATATATATATATATATACACTTGACACTTGACCTTGTGTTATCTGAGTCTCAGAGCTATGTGATGTTGCAGAACCAGCCTGACGTCAGTGTTATCAGCAGCTGCTGGTATTTCACAGAGTACAACATGTGTCTAATCTAATCTAATCTGATCTACCATCACAGCTCTACAGATACAAGAACCATGAAGGAGCTCTGCACGGTGCAACAACAACAAGCTAAAAGTATATTCTAACTTCAGCAAATCATTTTTCTAGTGGAAGATGGTCATTTGTCACTTTGCATTTACTTGTTTTTATAACATTTTCCAACATGATTCAAAACAATGAGTCTTCATGTTATTCTGAGAAATCTAAACTCAAGTTCAAAAGTTTGTGCACAAAATGTTGAACGTTGAATAATTGTTATTTTGGTAAATCTCCATCTTTCTTGGCTCTTGTAAATCTTGTGACAGTTCCAGTCCCAGTTAAAAGAGTGTGTTCCAGTCCCAGTTAAAAGAGTGTGTTCCAGTCCCAGTTAAAAGAGTGTGTTCCAGTCCCAGTTAAAAGAGTGTGTTCCAGTCCCAGTTAAAAGAGTGTGTTCCAGTCCCAGTTAAAAGAGTGTGTTCCAGTCCAGTAAGAGTGTGTTTCAGTCCCAGTTAAAAGAGTGTGTTCCAGTCCCAGGTAAGAGTGTGTTTCAGTCCCAGTTAAAAAGTGTGTTCCAGTCCAGTTAAAAGAGTGTGTTCCAGTCCCAGTTAAAAGAGTGTGTTCCTGTCCCAGGTAAAAGAGTGTGTTCCAGTCCCAGTTAAAAGAGTGTGTTCCAGTCCCAGGTAAGAGTGTGTTCCAGTCCCAGTTAAAAGAGTGTGTTCCAGTCCCAGTTAAAAGAGTGTGTTCCAGTCCCAGTTAAAAGAGTGTGTTCCAGTCCCAGTTAAAAGAGTGTGTTCCAGGCCAGTTAAAAGAGTGTGTTCCAGTCCCAGTTAAAAGAGTGTGTTCCAGTCCCAGTTAAAAGAGTGTGTTCCAGTCCCAGTTAAAAGAGTGTGTTCCAGTCCCAGTTAAAAGAGTGTGTTCCAGTCCCAGTTAAAAGAGTGTGTTCCAGTCCCAGTTAAAAGAGTGTGTTCCAGTCCCAGGTAAGAGTGTGTTCCAGTCCCAGTTAAAAGAGTGTGTTCCAGGCCCAGTTAAAAGAGTGTGTTCCAGTCCCAGTTAAAAGAGTGTGTTCCAGTCCCAGTTAAAAGAGTGTGTTCCAGTCCCAGTTAAAAGAGTGTGTTCCAGGCCCAGTTAAAAGAGTGTGTTCCAGTCCCAGTTAAAAGAGTGTGTACCGTGAAGCTGTTGTTGATGTTCTTGGTGCTGGTCTCGGCCACGCTGGCGTCAGACAGGTCCACCTCGTCGAAGATCAGCGACTGTGTGAGCAAAACACAAAAACAGGACATTTTTGATAATGAAGGTTTAACTACACATGATAAAAAGTCACGGCATAATGAGATGAACACAAGCGCTCTCATTGGAAAGATCTGGTGTGGGGGCGTGGCTAATCAGAACATATGTTTGTGGAAAAAAGTCAGGTTAGTGTAGTAAATTAGCAGCCCGTTATTCGTTCATTATCATAACGACCTTATGATGACTGTCATGGACTTGTACTTAGATCTGTTTGTCAGTGCGGAAAAGTGAAAATGAAGCAGGACGAGACACGGGTCCAAACCCAGACTCTAGTCCAGCGTTAGAGGTGATTTCAACCCGTGTGAAGGGAGCCTGAGGTGAGGCGGCAGGAGTCTGGGTTGGTGTGCAGAAACACAGACCTGGAGCTCGCTGTATGTCTCAAGGATTAAACGCAAACGTAGCAGACTGCTCGCTGTATCAGCGCTCACGATGGAATAGTAGCCCACTTGTACTTCAGACTTTCTCGTTTTTTTGGCTTAAACTTTGGATTTAAACGGACTAAGCCAGTCTTCAGGACCCAGAGACACTTTGGTGGTTTGATGTTATGGAAGTCTTTTGAGTGCATGAAAGTGATTTATTTGATAGAAACAAGCGTGAGAAAAAAATCTTGACGTTTTCAGACCATATGTAGACAACAGAATAAATAGCGAAGAGAAATTGTACTCAGAATACACGTCTTTAGTCAATAATCTGGCAGATGCACGCAACATTCACAAAAACAAAACCACAGCTCTGTCTCTGTAGCTGTAGGACAGGTGTACTCTTGTCCAGTTGCTTCTCCTGTCTCTCTGTGTGCTGTAACAGTGTCTTTGGTGCGTGTCAAGACCGCTCTCAATTTGCAGTCTTTGGCGTAGTAAAGCGTGCGTGTCAGGACCGCTCTCACCTTGCAGTCTTTGGCGTAGTAAAGCGTGCGTGTGCTCTCACCTTGCAGTCTTTGGCGTAGTAAAGCGTGCGTGTGCTCTCACCTTGCAGTCTTTGGCGTAGTAAAGCGTGCGTGTGCTCTCACCTTGCAGTCTTTGGCGTAGTAAAGCGTGCGTCCTCTCAGTTTGAAGTATCTCCTCTTCCATCTTTGAAAGGAGCTGGTCTGTTTGAGCAGGATTCCCTCTTTCACACTTTTCTGTGGACACAAATACATGACAAGGATCAGAGTGGACACAAAAGGCTGTGTGTGTGAGGAGGTCTGTGTTTGTCAGCTGAGAGCTCGGCCCTGCATGAGGAGGACAAAGGAGACGGGACCACGACTGCACTGTAAAAAGGTCTAGATTTAAAAGTCTGGAATAAAGAACATGTATTGATTTAAACAAAGACAACTCTTGAAATAAATAAACATAATTGTCAGTTCATGTTGTTGTTGATTTTTTCTAAATTTAAGAACAAGATTTGAGAACAAGATGTTTTTCTATTTTATGAACACAAATCTTTTTCTATTGAAGGATTTTTTGTTTCTCAACACGAGCGATGCCCACACACCCGTCCTGCAGAAAGAGCCGCCGCTCATCAACACAAACAGTGGAAACAAGTGGAAAAAGCTCCGTTGTCAGTGACTACAAGAGTTTATCTGTGAGAAAACTAAAGTTCTGCTACTAAGTCAACATTCATTCATTCATTTTCTACCGCTTAATCCCGTTAGGGGTCACAGGTGACTGGAGCCTATCCCAGTGACTTTGGGCCTTCGGCGGGGAAACACCCTGGACAGTGGCCAACTTGCCTCAGAATTAGACAGACAAACATTCACTCTCTCATTCACTCACTAAGGGAAATTTACAGTGATGCCCAATGAACCTAAACATGTATGTTTTTGGAGGTGGGAGGAAACCAGAGAAAACCCACAGTGACACGGGGAGAACATACAAACTCCACCCAGAGAGATCGTGAGATGTTGATATGGTCCGACCCGAGAGTCGAACCCACGACCTCCTTAGTGGGAAGCCAGAGCTCTAACCACTCTGCTACCGTGCACTCCAACATTTAAGAAACAAATTTTCAAGTTTTCCAGCAGACATGGGAACTTTCAAGTCATGAGGTCAGACAAAATCAGTTTTTCTATTGATAACATTAAAATCTGGTAACTACAGCTATTAACCTTTTGTATGACAATAGAAACTGCATGATGGATTTGAGCTGCAAAACACCTGAACCAAACAACACACTTCACTACACCTCACCACTGTTAGCACACATTTTATACACAATATAAACTCCACTCTGAATTAGTTTTAGTGATGAACAACATTTGGAGGCAGAACAGAAGCCGCATGAGGCCAAGACTAGACAGACTAGACCAGACCAGACCAGACCAGACCGAACCAAACCAGGTCT
Organism: Mugilogobius chulae; assembly: GCA_038363315.1. Lineage (NCBI taxonomy): Eukaryota > Metazoa > Chordata > Actinopteri > Gobiiformes > Gobiidae > Mugilogobius > Mugilogobius chulae. The sequence goes on from CM076404.1 coordinate 3,274,369, forward strand.
GAACATGTACAAACCCATCTTCTAATGTTTGGAGTATGGATCAGGGGTCAGATTTATTTGGATGGGGCCTGATCTGGAGTAGTCCTGCTGGAGAATGTTGTGATGTCACATTCATTCAAATCATGTTTAAAAAGTAGAATAGTTCAGTCTGGATTGAAATGATTGAAATCTGACGACATTTCTCAGAAGGAAGCAGGAGAGTTCTGTGGTTTTGTTACATGTTTGTGGTGTATCAGTGTTATAAGAGACGAGTCCTACTGGATCATTCTAATAGGATTCAATCTTAGACACTGTAAAAAAAAATAGTAAAAACAGGCATTTAAACTAAAAAATGTGAGCACACGTTCTGCTTTATGTCAATTAAACTTGTCTGTTATTCTCTTTCTCCTCTCTCTCTTTCTCTCCTCTGCACTTTCTGCTCTCTCTCTCTCTTATTTCTCCTTTACATTCACCTGTCTCTTGCTTTCCCTCTCTGTCTTTCTCTTATTCAATTTTTCATTGACTGTTCACACTCTCTTCTCTCTCTCTTTTTCTCTCAGCTCTCTCTCTCTCTCCTTTCTCTCCCTTCGTTCCCTTTCCTCTCTCTATCTTTCTGTCCTTTCGCTCTCTCTCTCTCTTTCTGTCTCTCTCTCCCCCTTTTTTCTCTCTATCTCTCCTCTTCCTCTCTCTTTTCTCTATCTTCCTCTCTGTCTCCCTCTCTCTGTGTGTCTCTTTCTTCTTTCTCTCCCTCTCTCTTTCTCTATCTCTCTCTCCTCTTCTCTTTTCTCTATTTCTTCCTCTCCCTCTCTCTCTCTTTCTTCTTTCCCTCTCTCTCCTCTCTCTTTCTTTCTCTAGTTGAAAATCTCTGACTCACATTGTCAAGTTCTATCAACACAAAAATGCTAAGCTAATTTACCTGATTGACTTTTTTACAGTGTATGACAGATGATCACATGACTTCTTTTGTTGAAATAGTTGTAAATATGTATCTGTATGGTTACAAATGATGAAAAACACATTTCCATCCAGAGTTTGATCACAGCTCAGTCAGACTAAACTGGTCTAAAGTTCAACCCAGTAACGCTCTGACTCAGGCGTGTGTGTCTATAAATACTTTGAATCTACTTCAACATTATGTAATCCTCACATTATGTCTCTGTGTGAGCGTCAGCACAAGATCATCTGTTTCATCCGATTTGGACGAGGAAATAGCGACGAAATCTTACTCTGAATGTGTCATCTTTATAAAACATATTATATTTTATTTTTTATGAATTTGCAGTTTATCATGTTCACTGTAAAAAAGTAAAAGTGCCGTTAAACTTAAAAAGTGTGAGTACATTTTCTGCCTTAAAGTTTGATGTCGTCAACTCATCAAACTCAAGTTGTCACTCGCTTCCCCTCATGTCTCTCTTTCTTTCTCTTTCTTCTCTCTCCCTCTCTTGCTCTCTCTCCTCTGTTTTTGCTCTCTCTCTCTTTCTCCTCTCATATTTTCTTCCTCTCTCTTTTTCTTTCTTTTTCTTCTTTCTCTCTCTCCTCCTCTTGCTCACCCACACCATCTTTCTCCTTTTTCTCTCTCTCTTTTTTTGCTCTCTCTCTCTTTCTCCTCTCTTCTTTTAGGCCCTCTCTCTATTTCTCTCTTTATCTCTTTCTTTTTCCTCTTTCTCTTTTTTTTCTCTATCTGTTTTTGCACTCTCTTCTCTCTCTCTCTTTCTTTCTTTCTTTCTTTTTTTCTCTTTTTTGCTCTCTCTCTCTCTTTCTCCTCTCTTCTTTTAGGCCCTCTCTCTATTTCTCTCTTTATCTCTTCCTTTTTCCTCTTTATCTTTTTTTTCTCTATCTGTTTTTGCAATCTCTTCTTTCTTTCTTTTCTTTCTATTTTTTGCTTTCTTTTTCTTCTCTTTCACTCCTCTTTCTCTCATGCTCACCCTCTCTTGCACGCTCCCATTTTCTCCTTATTCTCCCTTTCTCTTTCTCAATCTCTTTTGCTCTCACTCTTTCTTTCTCATCTCTTCTCTCTTTTTGTCTCTCTTTCTATCTTTTTTCTCTCTATCTGTTTTTGTTCTCTCTCTTTCTCCTCTTTTGCTCTCTCTCTTGTTCTCTCTTTTACCCCCCCCTCCTCTCGCTCTCTCTCTCCTCTTGATTCTCATCTTTGACTCACTGTTGAGTTCTATCAACACACAACGTACTGGCCTGTGTGTGTTTTCTCACTGTTTGAACATGTTTGTCTTTTAAAGGTAAAATGCATTTCAAGCTTCTGTTTCAAAGCTCTAACAACTTCAAAGTAAAGATGACAAAATCCTCTGGAAACACTGGAGCATCAGCTGCAGGACTGTGACTGAACTGAGGATGAGCTGAGAAACTCTAAACAACACAGTCAATGAGATTTAGAAGATACACAAACATGTCTGTTCTGTCGCTGCTGTGACAGATCCAGCGGGACACATGTCTCTACACTTGTTCCTGACACTCGTGGTGGACTCTTTGACCAGATTGGAGCTGACAGCAGAGTGTGATGTCGCTACAGGAGCCTCTCGGGGACAAAAAGCACAGGCTTATGCAACAGTGTAAGAGTCTGGCTGAAGAGTTTTAGCCTGTGGATGGAGCTTCTATTTAAAGAACATGTCATGTCCTCTAACTCTGATTAAAATGGACAATATTAACCTGAAATTTGACACGAGCTCAAGGGAGAAGAACATGTACAGTCTGCTATCTGCACTCACACACCACTCATTCACTGATTGGCCAGTTGCACTTCCTGGTTTGGGGGAATGGTCAACAGTTCTGTGACACCTGACCCAGGAGCTGGAGTCAAAGGAAACAGGTGTTAATATGGGTGATCATATTTTATAGTATATTTAAAACTGACAGAGAAATGTGTTTTTATTTAAATTCCAGTATATACTCTTAAATAAACAATAAACCTGCAGTCTCCAAGGTGAGAGCCAATCAGCTGCTCACTCAGTCATATGTCATGTAAGTGGCTTCTGAAAACATCGCTGTGGTTAGTACATTAACACAAAGATGTTCCTCTCCTCCTCTTGTCTTTGTCTTCCTCTTCCCCTCGCTCTCTCCTTTCCTCCTCCTCTTGTCTCTCTCAGTTTCTCTTCATCTCCTCCTCTTCCTTTTGTCTCTTTATCCTCTTCTTTCAGATCCTCTTGTCTCTCTTTTTCTCTTCCTTTCCCTTCCTCTTGTCTTGTCTCTTCCTCTCTCTCTCTCTCTTTCATCTCCTCCTCCTGTCTCTTGTTCTGTTTCTCTAGTCTCTCTCTCCTCCTCCTCTTATGTCCCTCTCTCTCTCTTCTCTCTCTCTCCTCTCTCTCTCCTGCTGAGTTGTTTGCACACAGCTCTGCAGATTGATTAGCGGTTGATGAACAGTTAATTACATGACTGCAGACAGAAGAGCCAGAGGAGACTTCACACCTCTCATCTCAAACACAACACTTCAGTTACTTCAATGTATGCATTTAGATTTTTATCATTTACATTTACGCTGCCTTCACTTGCCTGCCTTTGTTTCACTACACACAAGTCACGCCCCCCTCCACAGAATCTCGTTTTCAGGGGAGTCCTGGGGAGGAGAGGCATTAATGGACATGTTTTTAGTGGTAGGGGTACCAGAGTACCTGGAGGAAACCTACGCAGACACGGGGAGAACATGCAAACTCCACACATAAAGGCCCCGGGTCGACTGGGAAATGAACCCTATAACTTTCTTGTTATGAGGCCAGAGCGCTAACCGCTGTGCCACTGTGTCATGAGTGTTAACCTTCTCATGGTCAAAGGAGAGTGTGACAGGATATGGTCAAAGGAGAGTGTGACAGGATATGGTCAAAGGAGAGAGTGAGGATTGGTCAAAGGAGAGAGTGAAAGGATATGGTCAAAGGAGAGAGTGAAAGGATATGGTCAAAGGAGAGAGTGAAAGGATATGGTCAAAGGAGAGGGTAAAAGGATATGGTCAAAGGAGAGAGTGAAAGGATATGGTCAAAGGAGAGAGTGAAAGGATATGGTCAAAGTAGAGGGTAAAAGGATATGGTCAAAGGAGAGGGTAAAAGGATATGGTCAAAGGAGAGGGTAAAAGGATATGGTCAATGGAGAGAGTGAAAGGATATGGTCAAAGGAGAGAGTGAAAGGATATGGTCAAAGTAGAGGGTAAAAGGATATGGTCAAAGGAGAGGGTAAAAGGATATGGTCAAAGGAGAGGGTAAAAGGATATGGTCAAAGGAGAGAGTGAAAGGATATGGTCAAAGGAGAGAGTGAAAGGATATGGTCAATGGAGAGAGTGAAAGGATATGGTCAAAGGAGAGGGTAAAAGGATATGGTCAAAGGAGAGGGTGAAAGGATATGGTCAAAGGAGAGAGTGAAAGGATATGGTCAAAGGAGAGAGTGAAAGGATATGGTCAAAGGAGAGGGTGAAAGGAGAGGGTGAAAGGAGAGGGTGAAAGGATATTATCGGCCTCACCTCTAAAACGTCCTCAAGTGACAACACAAGGCTTTGTCTGGATCAAAATTTGTAAAAATCTTGTAGTCATGCGGCTTTTGCGTTCTAGACTTGTCGATGACAAAAATGATGGCTAGCTGCAGCTTTACATTGTTTCAACTCTCTTCCCCATTTCAAAACCAGCTCTGTTCTTCTTTTGTGTGATCGTAAACTAGAAGCATTTCAAAACACAACGCTTCCTTAAAGCACAATGAGCCTTTCATCAGACGAACTGTGTGTCGTCCAAACTCTTCTGTGATCAAACCGCCCACACACAAGTTTCATTTACAAACTCAAAGTCTATTTTTAGACTCACCACGAATAAACGATTACTTCCTGTTCTATTTTTAGAAACAAACAAACCAATTTAAACCTGTTTACACTGTTAGGAAAGGGCTGAACATTACGAAAAGTGCATTTTACACTCACACAAGTATTTGAAGTATTAATATTGCATGACTTATACTCCAGTAGAAAAGTGACATAACACCTCTTCAACGACAGAAAAACCATCAGCTCCTTTAGAAAACAAGCATAAAGCAAATGTCACGGATATTCGAAGTTGTGTAGATTTAGGATCAGCTCGTGTTGACTTTGGTGTGAGTGCGAGGGCTTTGTTGGCTTTACATGAGAAAAACACATTTATCAAGAACACAAGTCCTCAGAGCAACATGTCAGCAGATCACGTTTTACAAAGAATCAGAGTTTATCCATTCTTCATCTGGTAGATTCATAGAAACTCCACAGACTGAAGCGTCTGTAGACTGTGACCAGTGGCGGCTGAAAAATATTCAGATACACCTTTCATTGCGTTCCTATATTACGTAGTATAAAGAGTGGTTGAAGTCTGTGGAGTTTTCCCATGGAGCACAAGGAATTGGCGAACTCTTAAGAAAGCGATGGGGAAGGCTATGTTATAGACTTCTCTGTCATGGTTCAACATGTGACCAATGAAAACTACTGTACATTAGCTCTGATGTGTCTCACTGACTCCATTTTACTCACAGTGAGAAGAAAAAATGACTTAGCATCGCAGCTGTAATGATACAAGTTTAGTACTAATTTAGTCTAAAAAACACAAATTTTCACAAATTTTGTGACAGACCAATCATGACCAATCACCGGAGCAGCATAACATCAGCATTAGCACAGTTCTTTCTTCTGTCTAAACTTGTGGAGCTGTTGATCCAGTTGAACGTGGATCAATATCGAGAAACAAACATGGGAGAAGAGGAGAAAAGGGAAGGCATTAGCCTTTTAGTTTCACTTTTAGAGCCATGTGAGCAGCTAAAGCCCTACTGTTAGAGAGGTCATGTGCTGTGTGGGTGGGTAGGTGTGTGTGTGTTTCTATGTGCTTGTGGTGTTTTCTGCACATGGAGCTGTGTGTAAAACTCCCTCCTTTTATACGCACCCACCAGCCGCCACTGCTGTGGACACGGTGGATGAGTGACAGCTGCCCCCGGACCACATCACAGTCACTGCAGAGTTCAACAGCACATTTACTTTTTTGTACTGAACTAGGGAGGGCATCAGGGTCACTCTGGCACGTCGTTAACCCTCTCCTTTGACTGTATTAATTCACCCTTTCCTTTGACCAAACCATTTCACCCTCCCCTTTGACCATATCCTTTCACCCTCCCCTTTGACCATATCCTTTCACCCTCCCCTTTGACCATATCCTTTCCCCTCCCCTTTGACCATATCCTTTCACTCTCTCCTTTCACCCTCTCATTTGACCTTACCCTTTCTTTGAAAGGATAAGGTCCTTTCAAATATATTATCCTTTGACCTTCTCCTTTGAACCTCTCCTTTGACCATATCCTTATAGGGATTTTAGAGACATTTTGCCAATTCTCCAGAGGAAATGAATGGGACAAGAAGGAATTATCTGCAGATTTTTTCACACTGGAACTAGCCAAGTATAAAAAAAGCCATTATGTAAAGCTCTGGAGATGGCCCCACTCCTTCATTAGATATGCAGAAACCTTCAAAATCAACAGCAGCCAGGTTCACAAAAAGTCTGCAAAGTGACTACAACAGGAACGTCCAACTTTCACAGTCAGACCTGGACGAACTGAAAGCACAAACCTGACTCCAGATCTGCTCATGAACAGCTCACTTTGCATCTGCTGCTTTCACCTCAACAAACCCCGACCAACCATGGAAATCAGACACGTTCCATTTGCATTTCAGGCACAATGTCATTTTAAAATCAGAACCAGTCAGTCAAACTTCAGCTCCAAACCACAAATCTTACTTTCAAAAACTCATGTTAGAGAAAGAGAAGAGAACTGAAGATATATGCTAAAGAGAAAATACTTGCCACATCCGTGGAAAGGTGTTGTTGTTGTACATTTGAAGCGTTATCAGGTCAATGACAGATAAACTTACACACACGGACTGTTTGTGCTGTTCCCCTGGATAATTACTGTTGTGATGTAAACACTGCAGAGGAATGAAGTCGACAACACTGAGGAACAACAGACTGAATGAGTTTTACAAGTTCTGTCTTAAGCATCGTAAAGTTCAAAGTCTGTATTCAAACACAGATAGTGACTGAGGGCTGGACTGTGCAGACCGGTGGAAGAGATTATTCCAAACACATTTTTATAAACTAAAGCCTATTTCATGTCTTGTTGTGTCCTTTTATTGTGATCTTTAAGACACATGCTCCAGAGCAAAGTCAATCAAATAAAAGAACAAGAAAGAGGAATACTTCTCAAAGTTGTGTCAGGGACCTGATTAAAACAGGCTTAGGGCTGCACCTGGCCCTTGGGCCACAGTTTTACCACACGGGTCTCAAACTCAAATAGAGCTTTGGCCAAAATAATCAAAGTCAGCTGGTGGAGGCCTCACTATATTTAGATTCTATCTAAATAAGGTCATTAGTCTATATAAAGCCTGATGTAGCACACATCTGTTGTTTTACATTTTACATTTAACTTTGGACAAATTCATTTTGTGTTTTTGTCGCCAGACTGGCACCGCCGAGTGCAGGCCTATTCAACTTAAGGCCCAGGTGCCAAGGTGACTTTCCAAAAACCCTTAATTCACTTTCTAAATATTACAAAAATATTTTTTTTTGTTTGTAGATTTAAATCTGGGTTATTACTCAGGAAAAAGTAGCTCATTTAAAATGACTTACTGTGTCCATAAGTGCTTATAGTTCATTTAATTTCATTATCTTTCTTCTGTCTGAAAATAAGATTTGCCAAAGGATCTCTTCCAGTTGCTTTTTTGACTCATTCCAGTGAAAAATGATGTTTAGCAAAACAATCCAACAAACTTTGTATAGTGTAGCTCTGGTTTAACGCTGAGTTACTCCAGGTTTAGATCTGGTTAGTACGAACAATAAAAACAGACTGCAGCATTAGTTCTTTGGTGATCGAATGTGTTGCTTGTATAGGCTGTGATTTTAAAGTGATGCAGCGGTGGGCTGTGGCCCAAGACAAATTTACCTTCCCTTCCCTTATTATCACTAGAAACAAATCTAGTCCTGTAAATATCGGGCACAACCTTGTGTCAAAAGCTATAACGTATTGGCCCAGAAAATAAAGTTGAATAGGCCTGGCCTAGTACCTCCGCTCCATTTCATTTGACTCGAGCTCCTAGTCAGGACTGCAGACGGTTCCTAAAGAGCAGAAAGTACGCTCGTCCAATCAGCGAGAAGGAGCGGAGTGGTGTTGTTGGTTGTAAAAGCAGACTGTATGTGTTCTCTCCTTTGACTCTGAGTCAAATATTCACTTAGAAAAGTATATTGTACCTTTTTAATTTACAAGTTTGTCACATAGAAACAGCAACAAACACTGACACATCTTTATGCTCTCCTCCACAACAAAACCACCAAAAAGCAGTGATTGGTTAAAAAAGTCGCCGCCTCTTGTGAAGGCGAACGAGCCCCAATCATGTGATCTTATCAAAACACCTCAAAGACGGCCTATCACAGGGGTTCTAAACTATTCAGACTGAGACCTCCACAATCAGCATGTAGCCAGATCCCCACAGCCAAATGAAATAGATGTCTGTGAATATCAAGTTGGAAAACCAGTCGAAATGGGTTCAAATGTGTTTGAGTAAGTTATGGTTTTATGTGAGCAGAGACGAAACAGCAGCAGAAGGACAAGAGCACCTTCAACCAGAAGTGTAAAGCCCCACAGAGCAGAACAGAGCTGCAAAACTGTGGAGCTCACTGTCATCCAAACAAAGCACTGGCTCAAAACAGTGTCCACCTGTGAACAGTTTGTGAGTGACAGAACGTGTGAGTGTTACATGTAGCACTGATGGCACTATTTTAAAGGATACATGTTTTAATGTAGATTGAGCAATTGTAAAAAAAAAGCCCAACCAGGGACGGGAATTGAAAATGAGCTCTTATGCATCACATCAGCTGCAAGGTTTACTTTGTAACTATGTCTGATTACATTGTCCCTTTCAAATAATACATAAAACAAGACATATAAAGCCATAAACATCAAACACAAATTTCCACCTGATGAAATATCAAAGCCCCCAAATGTTTCTTTTGTGACCTCCACAAGAGATCCTGACCCTTCCACACTGACCATCATACTAAACAGCACCACACTGAAAAAACAAAATCACTTGTTGAACTTACTCCATTTTCCATATTTGTAAAGTAAAGTTTAATTAAATAAAATGTTTAATTAAAACTTTAATTAAACATTTTTTAAATGTTTAATTAAAGTTCAATATATTTTTTCCAATCTAAAAAAATATATTGACAATACTTTAATAACAATTAGTAAACACCAGTACACACGTGCACCAAACCAAAACCACTCACTGCACTGCAAAAAAAGGAAAATCTAACTTAGATAAAGTGACTTGAATGAAGCATATTACTCTTAAAAGACTAACTTTAAGATTGTTTGACTTAATAAGACCCAGTCTGACTACGATTATTTGACTTGTTTTAAGCTATTCTATCCTGATTTACCTTATCTAGAGATACAAACTTATTTAAGTAAATGTGTATCCGTTTTAACCCATAAATGCTAGAATCAAGAAAAGATTTGATTAAAAATCTTGTCAAGAAAACTTGAAACTAACATTTTCTGCTCAAAACAAAGAGGTTAGTCACATGTTTCTACTGCACTGCAGATTAGTTCACTTGAAATGAGACATTTTTATCTAAACAAAAAATAGTCTTATTTTTTGAAAGGCCTTTTTTGCAGTGTACAAACATGTGTACCTTACACCCCTAATGACGATGGACATATGAATCCTGATTATTTAGATCATACCTGAAATCAGGATTATTCAAATGATTTTTTGCTTATAGAGAGCTTAGATTATTAAACACAGAGAGTGAAGAGGTCTGACACAAACAGACTGTTCTAAATGGATTCTACAATTGTAAAGAACACTTCTGACACTTATGAGACACTTCTGCTTAATGATCACATCAGTATTTTTGTAATCTCGTACTGCAGTAATCCTAACGGAAAGTGAAATCAGAGTCACAGTCACGGAGGTTCAAGTACGTTCTTCAACACATTCACAAACTGACCTCTTTCACTTTGTGCTCATTAAATAACACATTTCTCTGCTCCACAAAGCACATTTCTGATTCTGTTTAGTCTTTTGTTCACCGCAGAAAGCTTCACAGTGAACAGTGAAAACTCCAGACTTGAGCCCAGACGTGTCCTGTGTGTTCCTGTCCTGCTCCGTGAGTGCGTGGGTCTCACCTCCTCGGCGCTGGGGCTCTCCGGCGGCTCCTCCACGTGTAACTTATCCAGCTGATCTTCATGACTCAACTTGGGCCGAGCTCAGGTTATCTAGTCCTGCGTCCCGTCGAACCACTGAAACAGCAGCAGGAGCCAATAACAACACCGCGAGCTAGGGAGGT
>CM076404.1:3284789-3294789 GCA_038363315.1 Mugilogobius chulae
AGGAGAGGAGAGGGAGAGGAGAAAGAGGGAGAGAGGGAGAGAGAGCAGAGAGAAAGAGGAGAGGGGGGCGGAGAGAGAGAGAGAGAGGAGAATAGAGAAGGAGAGAAAGGGGGGACGAGAAAGAGGAGAGAGAGAGAGGAGAGAGAGGGGGGCGAGAGAGGGAGAGAGAGAGGAGAGAGAGGAAGAGAGGGAAAGAGGGAGAGAGGAGAGAGGAGAGAGGAGGGGGCGAGAGAGAGAGAGAAGAGAGTGAGAGAAAGAAAGAGGGGGTGAAAAAGAGGAGAGAGACAGATGAGGGGCGAGAAGAGAGAAGACAGAGAGGGGGAAGAGAGAAGAGAGAGAAGGACAGCACAGAAGAGAGGAGGCGGGTGGCGAGAGCGAGAAAGAAAGAAAGAGGGAGCAAAGAGAGAGAGAGAGCGAAAAGAAAAGAAAGAGAGGAGGAAAGAGAGAAAGAAGAGAGAGAGACAGAAGAGAGAGAAGAAAGGAGAAAATGTAGAGAGAGATAAGGAGAAAGAAAGAAGGGGGGTGAAGGGAGAGAGGGGGGGTGGAGGGGGCAAATGAAGAAAGAAGAAAGAAAGAGAGAAGAAAGGAGGGAGAGAGAGACACTGAGGAATAGAGAAAAAGAGAGAGGGGAGAAGGTGAGAGAGAAAGGGGAAGAAAGGAAGAGACGAAGGGGGAACACAGTAGCAAGAAGAGAGAAGGAGGGGGCTGAGGTGGAAAGGAGAGAATAAGAGATAGAGGCAAATGGAGAGAGAGAGGAAGAAGGAGAGCAACAGGGGCAGGGGAGAAAGAGTGAAAGGAGAAAGAGGCAGAGAGAGAGAGAAAAGGTTAATAGAAAGAAGAGGGAGAGAAAGAGAAACAGACAGATGAGGAAAAAGATTTAGAGAGAGGGGACAGGAGAGAAGATCAAAAGGGAGAAAAGAGAAACAGACCAGTGAGAAAGAGAGAAGGAAAGGAGAAAGAGAGAGAGAGAAAATGTGGAGAGGGGAGAATACAAAGAAAGAGAGAATAAGAGAGAGAGAGGAAAAGGAGAGAAAGAGAGGAGAGAAGCAGAGAGGGAAAAAGGAAAAAAAAGAGAGAACATAGAAAGAAAGAGGGCATGAGAAAGAGAGAGTCAGAGTGAGAGGAGAGAGAGAGAGAAAGGAGAGGGAGAGAGAAAGACAAGAGAGGGGGAAAGAGAGAAAGGAGAGAGAGAGACAGAAAGAGGGAAGAAAAGGTAAAAAGATAGACAAAAGGAAAGGAGAAAGAGGGAGAGGGAAATGTGGAGAGAGGGCAGAATACAAAGAAAGAGAGAATAAGAGAGAGAGGGGAAAAGGAGAGAAAAAGTGAAAGGAGAAAGAGAGAGGAGAGAAGCAGAGAGGGAAAAAGGAAAAAAAGAGAGAAAATAGAAAGAAAGAAAGAAAGAAAGAAAGAAAGAAAGAAAGAAGAAAGAAAGGGGCATGAGAAAGTGAGAGATGGGGAAAGAGAGGGAGAGAGGAGGGAGGGAAAAGTTCAGAGAGAGAGTCAGAGTGAGAGGAGAGAAAAAAAAGAAAATGAGGAGAAGAGAGAAAGCGACAAGTGGTAGGAAAACACGTGAGCGGGATAGTAAATAAATAAATAAATAAATAAAAGAGAAAGAAAAGGGAAGTGTACACGTCTGCCCTTACGAAACGAAAATATATTGCAATACACTAGACTTTATATTGCAATACATTAGAAAATATATTTCAATATATGATAAAATGTCTCATATATTTTAACATATAACAATATATAAGTAGACAATATATTGCTATATAGTGAGTCATACACTGAAAAAAGTGATTCTGGACCATCATTTGTAATATTCTATAAGAATTAAAAGCACATATTTTAATAAACACTTTGAAGTACATTTATGTCTGAAACGTCTTAAGTTTGTTGATACTTTAACTAATGATGGGAGTATAAATACTGAAGTACTGATAAGTGGATATTGACTCTTTAAAATCTCAGTATTGATGCTCATGCAAATATAATTTCCATATGCAAATGTTAAATTATTGTGGTCATTTCCTCATTGTTTTGTGTCAATCTCACATCAGCTTCATCTAACTACCTGTTCCTGCTGAATATTATTTTTTAAAATGCCTTCATCTGTAAGGATGAACTGGTATTAAGTATTGGTAGGCCTACTAAAAAAATCCCTTCAAAATACTAAGTATTCTATGTTTACCAAACCTAAGCATCACTAACAAGTCCAGACAATGTGCATCTATCAAGTTAAAAAGTCACTAAACGACCAGAAAAAAGTTTTCTCAGCCCAGGTGCTACATGCGGTGTCTGGAGGACTGGAGAGATGCGGGGGGTGGGGGGGTGGCACGGGGGCGTGTCCCTAGACCGGTGTAAACAGCACTGACCACGGCCAGGTTGCCGCCCCGTTTTGGTGAAAAACAAAGCCCCGCGTACATTAAAATGAATGGGAGATTATCGGCTGTAAACTTCAGATACACGTCTAAAAACTACATTTAGTGTTTTGTATCATGTAGTAAAAGACAAACGGAAGGCAAAGGATCAGCAGTTTGACTTTAGACGCTTCACTGACAGAACGGTAAACGTTTAAAGTGACCCAGTAGACCCAATGCTAATCATAAGTGCTTGTATCAGACGTGTGTATTTTCGTTTTAAAAACACCCGTGGATGCTCACGTTTTATGAGAAATGAGCTGACAATCAAAATATAAATAAATAATATATATTAATCCACAAAATGATTCGTCTTTTTTGTGCTATGCTAGCTTGATATCAAGAAACATACTTTTAACTGTAGCTAAGATTGTGCTTGTTTGTTTTATTCATGTCCCATAGGTCAGTGCTCATTTATTGTGTTGGATTTCGTTAAGTTAAATTAAATGTCTGATGTCTTGTCTTTACTGCAATGTGGAAATTTGTGGTCAACACATAAGGAAAAAACTAGTGTACATACCCATGGGCTCAAGCTACAGTTAGCAAGTTACTTACAATAATGGACATTATTATAATCTAATATCAAACACACAGAGTCTGGTCATATATTTACATCATTTATTTGTTATAAAATTACTAAACTAATTCGAATAAATGAGTTACTTCTAAAGACGGCCAGTGTGTGGAGCCGTTTAGCCGAGGCAGAGAAGCTAGCTCTAATCACAGACGTATCTTAATAAAACACTTTCTTTTTCGACTGTTGGCTTTAGTCTCACACATCCTTACAAACGTACGGCTGTTTTTCTATGGCTCCAGTGGCTAGTTTTACATTTATTTGGCCAAAAAGGAGAAAAAAGCTGAATATTTGTATCTACCGCCATTGACTTGAATGGAATGTTTTCACCGAAAGTGGGCGGGTACTTTTGTGGAGCAGCAAAAATGCTCCGTATGTTGTAAGTCATCTATAGTTTTTGGATAGATCTGTTTGGTTACTTTCAGATGTTTATAATGTAAAGTTACTAATGCAGACAACAGGACAGTCTGCTGTGACACAGGAAGAACCTCCAGACACATGGACAAGCACAATGGACATTAGCTGTGGACATTTGCTAAAGACTTAGCTAACTGTGTGTCTGCTGTCTGAGTTTGACTGTGTCTCACTTCATTTCACTTTGTATTGTTCCCTTAAGCTGCTGATTTTGAAATGAACCTTTGATGGTAGTAGACTGATGCACTGTTCAAAATATTTTGAAATATAAGATGGAAAATGTCATAGTTTTACATTTATAATTTCATATAATGTATTGCAAAGTATATTTATGTATGTATTTAATATATGACCACATTTGAATGTGTTATTGCATATAATAAAGTATATTATGTCATATATTTATAATGCTTCTTACAATATACAATCCTATATGTTATGAAATATTTTAATATATAGAACAATATATAATCTTGTATATTATGTTATATATTTTAATATATAGAACAATATATAATCTTGTATAATGTAAGATATATTTTAATATTTATAGCAATATATTCCAGAGTATATTTATATATTCATTCAATATACGAAAGTGGCAATAATTGCAGTATTTTCATATACTGAAATATATATTACTTCCATATAAAATATATTATTACAAAGTATTTATTATCATATATTGCTATGAAAATTTCACAATATATGAATTCTCATGAAATATATTGTCATTTAATATATTGAGAAATATATTTTGTTTGGTAAGGTGGATGTGTACAGTGTGAGTGTTTTTACTGGTGTTTAGACTTGTATGTAAATGTGAACTAATCACCCAGACGCTGTCCTGGTCCCGACACGCTTTGACCTTCGACCTTCCCCAGCAGCAGTGACATGTTTGGCTAACGATGTTTTAGTCTCGTCTGCATAACAAGTGTGTGAGGCTTTATCCAGCAGATGGAGCCACAGGGAAGAGGTTTGGACCAGACACAGCACACTCATCCGACCGCCAGGACCAGGACCAGGACCGGCTGATCTCAGGTCAGACCGACTCATAAAGAACCACCAGGACCAGGACCGGCTGATCTCAGGTCAGACCGGACTCATAAAGAACCACCAGGACCAGGACCGGCTGATCTCAGTCAGACCGGACTCATAAAGAACCACCAGGACCAGGACCGGCTGATCTCAGGTCAGACCGGACTCAAAAGAACCACCAGGACCAGGACCGGCTGATCTCAGGTCAGACCGGACTCATAAAGAACCACCAGGACCAGGACCAGGACCAGCTGATCTCAGGTCAGACCGGACTCATAAAGAACCACCAGGACCAGGACCAGCTGATCTCAGGTCAGACCGGACTCATAAAGAAACCACCAGGACCAGGACCAGGACCAGCTGATCTCAGGTCAGACCGGACTCATAAAGAACCACCAGGACCAGGACCAGCTGATCTCAGGTCAGACCGGACTCATAAAGAACCACCAGGACCAGGACCAGCTGATCTCAGGTCAGACCGGACTCATAAAGAACCACCAGGACCAGGACCAGCTGATCTCAGGTCAGACCGGACTCATAAAGAACCACCAGGACCAGGACCAGCTGATCTCAGGTCAGACCAGACTCATAAAGAACCACCAGACCAGGACCAGGACCAGCTGATCTCAGGTCAGACCGGACTCATAAAGAACCACCAGGACCAGGACCAGCTGATCTCAGGTCAGACCGGACTCATAAAGAACCACCAGGACCAGGACCAGCTGATCTCAGGTCAGACCGGACTCATAAAGAACCACCAGGACCAGGACCAGGACCAGCTGATCTCAGGTCAGACCGGACTCATAAAGAACCACCAGGACCAGGACCAGACCAGCTGATCTCAGGTCAGACCGGACTCATAAAGAACCACCAGGACCAGGACCAGGACCAGCTGATCTCAGGTCAGACCGGACTCATAAAGAACCACCAGGACCAGGACCAGGACCAGCTGATCTCAGGTCAGACCGGACTCATAAAGAACCACCAGGACCAGGACCAGGACCACTGATCTCAGGTCAGACCGGACTCATAGAGATCAGTAGCTTCTTCAGATCCAGTACTTTGTTCAGAGATTCATGCTGAGTTCAGACTGGACAGTGTTTAAGCGACACGTCGTGCAGCAGGTTTAAACACCACAACCAGCCTTTTGAACAGATCCATGTGAGGCGTGGTCAGTCCAGATCATGTTGTTTGTTTTGTGTCGCCAGATTTTCAGAGCAGCGAACGACCAAGCCTTCGAAAAAACCTCCAAAACAAGCCACCTTTCGTTAAAAATTATTTAAAGACTTTAGTAAACAATCCTTCCCTTGATGTGAATTTCTGTAGCCGGGATTGACAGATTAATTAGCCAATCAGAGACACACAACTTCTGCTGTTTGAAAACCAACATGGCTGCTTCTGACAAAAAAAACTTTAAAAATATCAAGGATTTCTGCAGAATCAATGAGCGAATCAATGTGAGGTGAGTGAAGTTAGATTTTGGTCTCAATGACAGACGACCAATCAGCTTCTTTGTTTCATCTGCGTCACACAAATAAATTAATCTAATTGCCAGGTACGATGTAGATTTGATCTGAAACGCAGGCGGAGGGCGTGGTGACCAGACCCACTCTGAGCAGTTTGCTGAAGCGTGGGTCTGGATCCCAGGTAAGAAGATTTGAGCGTCTACTTTGCAAGACGCGGTGTCAGCAGACGCCTGAACAAGCACATTTCAACACACTAGACATGTAAAGTGGACCAGCGTGTTATTTCGTGTAAATAGCGCGCCATGACAAATTGCGTGTCATGACGACGCCCTCTGCCTGTTTGTTGCAAAAAATGTGTAAGTTTAGGTCTGAGGCTTGTAGTTGGATAAGGTTAGGATTGTGTTAGTCTTCATGAATAATAACATGTCTTTACATTCACCACTGAAATGAACTGGGACAGAAACGTGTGAACAACACAAAAAATAGAAATGGTGTTCATGTGACACGCTGTTTACAATAGGACTGGACTGAGAGTAATTCTAGAACGACTGAGCCCACACTACATGACTGAGATCACACACTACACAACTGAGATCACACACTACACAACTGAGATCACACACTGCACAACTGAGACCACACACTACACAACTGTGACCACACACTACACAACTGAGACCACACACTACACAACTGAGACCACACACTACACAACTGAGACCACACACTACACAACTGAGACCACACACTACACAACTGACAACACACACTACACAACTGAGACCACACACTAGACAACTGAGACCACACACTACACAACTGAGACCACACACTACACAACTGAGACCACACACTACACAACTGAGACCACACACTAGACAACTGAGACCACACACTACACAACTGAGACCACACACTACACAACTGAGACCACACACTACACACTGAGACCACACACTACACACCTGAGACCACACACTACACAACTGAGACCACACACTACACAACTGAGACCACACACTACACAACTGAGACCACACGCAACACACCTGAGACCACACACTACACAACTGAGACCACACACTACACACCTGAGACCACACACTACACACCTGAGACCACACACTACACAACTGAGACCACACACTACACAACTGTGACCAACACTACACAACTGAGACCACACACTACACAACTGAGACCACACACTACACAACTGAGCCCACACACTACACAACTGAGACCACACACTACACAACTGAGACCACACGCAACACAACTGAGCCCACACACTACACAACTGAGACCACACACTACACAACTGAGACCACACACTACACAACTGAGCCCACACACTACACAACTGAGACCACACACTACACAACTGAGACCACACACTACACAACTGAGACCACACACTACATGACTGAGACTGGCAACTGAAAACAGGATTACTCCATCAGCAGAACAATAATGCACAAAACAACAATGCAACACAGTTAATAAAAAAGTTGAGTTTAGTTTTTTTTCTTTTAATGATATTATTTTTTTGGTCTTATATAAAATATAAAATTAAAAAATATATACATTTTGTTTTAGCGTAATTATTATTAATTTATTTTTGCCATAAGCAAACACTTGTGACTTTTCATTGGTTAAACAGGTCATGTGACCCTCCACGTTCTGACGTGATGCCGAAATAACCATAACACCGGCACAAACAGCACTAGTTAGCTAGCTCTCTTAAAATGACACTGGATTTTACGTGGATGTGTTACTTTTATGAGATTTTATCAGAAGAAAACTTGAGTTGTTTGGAGTGAGGAGGACATCAGCAGCGCTTCATGGAGAGAGAGAGAGGGGAGAGGAGGAGAGAGAGAGGAGGAGAGAGAGGAGGAGAGAGAGGAGAGAGAGAGAGGAGGTGAGTGCGCTGCTGTTGTGGTCATGAGAGATGTGAAAACTATCCTGTGTACATTTTGAACACGGTTCATTTGATATGTGGGGAGACATTTCTCTCTGTGCCTCACCGTTACCGCTGTTTTTGCGCTTGTTCCGTCAGAAAAGACGTAAACAGAAAGTTTACCTCAGACTCTGTTTCCAGTGCTTCCTCGGCTCTTTTCATTAGCGCTGGGCTCAGTGTTTGCCCAGACGAGTTTCATAAACGGTAAACAGCACCGGAGCGAGACAAAAATCAGGCTTATAATTCCAACATGTTTAAAAACCTGTGACTGTAGTCTAGTCTAGTCTAGACCTGCCACAAACTACACGACTGGAACATGAGTCCAGTCACAGACACTCACACACTACACCAGTGACACAACTGAGACTGGCTTCAACTAGACTAGACTAATCTCAACTAGACCTGACTAATGAGACTGAAATTAACATGGAAAATGAGCAAACAGTCGTGTAGTGTGTGGCCAGCTTTATCCACGAGAACAGGCTTATCTGTGAGAACAGGCTTATCTGTGAGAACAGGCTTATCCGTGAGAACAGGCTTATGTGTGAGAACAGGCTTATCCATGAGAACAGGCTTATATGTGAGAACAGGCTTATCCATGAGAACAGGCTTATCCATGAGAACAGGCTTATCTGTGAGAACAGGCTTATGTGTGAGAACAGGCTTATCTGTGAGAACAGGCTTATGTGTGAGAACAGGCTTATCCGTGAGAACAGGCTTATCTGTGAGAACAGGCTTCTGTGTGAGAACAGGCTTATCCATGAGAACAGGCTTATGTGTGAGAACAGGCTTATCCATGAGAACAGGCTTATCCATGAGAACAGGCTTATCCATGAGAACAGGCTTATCCATGAGAACAGGCTTATCCATGAGAACAGCTTTATCCATGAGAACAGGCTTATCTGTGAGAACAGGCTTATCTGTGAGAACAGGCTTATATGTGAGAACAGGCTTATCCATGAGAACAGGCTTATCTGTGAGAACAGGCTTATCTGTGAGAACAGGCTTATCCATGAGAACAGGCTTATCCATGAGAACAGGCTTATCTGTGAGAACAGGCTTATCCATGAGAACAGGCTTATCCATGAGAACAGGCTTATCTGTGAGAACAGGCTTATGTGTGAGAACAGGCTTATCCATGAGAACAGGCTTATCCATGAGAACAGCTTATTCATGAGAACAGGCTTATATGTGAGAACAGGCTTATGTGTGAGAACTGGCTTATCCATGAGAACAGGCTTATCTGTGAGAACAGGCTTATCTGTGAGAACAGGCTTATCCGTGAGAACAGGCTTATCCATGAGAACAGGCTTATATGTGAGAACAGGCTTATCCGTGAGAACAGGCTTATCCATGAGAACAGGCTTATATGTGAGAACAGGCTTATCTGTGAGAACAGGCTTATCTGTGAGAACAGGCTTATCTGTGAGAACAGGCTTATCTGTGAGAACAGGCTTATCCATGAGAACAGGCTTATATGTGAGAACAGGCTTATCCATGAGAACAGGCTTATCCATGAGAACAGGCTTATATGTGAGAACAGGCTTATCCATGAGAACAGGCTTATCCATGAGAACAAGCTTATCCATGAGAACAGGCTTATCTGTGAGAACAGGCTTATGTGTGAGAACAGGCTTATGTGTGAGAACAGGCTTATCCATGAGAACAGGCTTATGTGTGAGAACAGGCTTATCCATGAGAACAGGCTTATCCGTGAGAACAGGCTTATCCATGAGAACAGGCTTATCTGTGAGAACAGGCTTATCCATGAGAACAGGCTTATCCATGAGAACAGGCTTATCCATGAGAACAGGCTTATGTGTGAGAACAGGCTTATCCATGAGAACAGGCTTATCCATGAGAACAGGCTGACTGGACACATTGGACACTTCGATGCTGTCCAGTCTGAACGAGGCTTCAGAGATATAAAAGTGTCCTCTGAGGAGCTGGAAGCCAGTGTAACACTCATAATACTCAGGTGATTTAGTGTCTCTTGTGTTTTTATGACTGTTCTGTCTGTTGTCTCAGCTGTAAGTGTGTGTGTGAGAGCTGAGAACAGTCCAGACTCTCCCAAAGAAACGCATGGACAAGCTTTTCAGTGATACAAAAGCAGCTCATCTCTGGTTTT
>CM076404.1:3299789-3321506 GCA_038363315.1 Mugilogobius chulae
AATTGCTTTTTGTTTCTTTTCAGAAAACTAAGAAATGTAATCATATTGTGTTTTTGGGATGTCAAGATTAACCGATTTTTCAATAATCGCGAATATTTTCCCCCACGGTAGGTTATTCGCAGAACTCACGGTAAACTGCGAACACGTCTTACGTCTTCTGACGGCCGTACGTGGGCAGCACCAGCAGAGAACAGCGTATCATCAACTCACCGCTGAGTTGAAAGGTGCTGAAGTTAGTACTTCAGGAGTTGTATCCATCCAAAGACTCAAGTCGGTTGTTGTTTTTAAGATGACCAGGGCTTTGTACGGCTGAAGAGTGTCCAATACACAAACCCTGTCTTTGAAAACTTGCCGCTAAAACATGATCTAGCATCTTCAATACAGTCATGCCTCACTATTCATCCAAGTAAAGGTAAAGAAACAAAGTGAATCCTTTAAATGAAGCGCTCCAGAGAGAGTCGTGCAGCTCATGGCAAAAATAAACGTGTATTTATCTTCATTTGACATAAACTCTGATC
The DNA here is from genome assembly GCA_038363315.1 of Mugilogobius chulae. Classification (NCBI taxonomy): domain Eukaryota; kingdom Metazoa; phylum Chordata; class Actinopteri; order Gobiiformes; family Gobiidae; genus Mugilogobius; species Mugilogobius chulae. Next base: position 3,300,308 of record CM076404.1, read on the forward strand.
TGAAAGTATGCAGATAATAGTGAATAATGGCAAAATTGTGATTTTTCCTTTTGCTATAATCGTGATTCTAAAATGTGATATCATGACATCCCTTATGTTATGTAACTGTTATTTATAGTGCAAGTCACAACCTAACTACCTAATATGGATGAAATGTCAAACTGTATGAGACGTTCTGGATCTGCCCAATAAAAGCACAACTAGGACATGAACCGATGTCATGGAGATGATACTCCATCCAGCAACGTTTCCTGGATCAGCACCGATATCCGACACTAGAGTCCGATCTCACAAGGAAGCGTACATTTACCACGACATTGTGGGGTAAATGAATGGGGTCCCCATTCATTCCAATGGTGGTTGTTAAGATGTGTTCTTTTTTATGAATATTAATGAAATCCTGATTCTAATCTTAACCTGCCCCAAGCCCCAGACCTAAACTTACCCATTTTAGTAACTTTATGCCTGAACTTACCCATTTCACCTGAAGAAAACGTCTCCACGTGGCTTCAACCAAAACTTTATTTTATCTATTTTAACACTGTGAAATCTCGTGTCATTTTGACTCTTTTTCATATCGTGTTAAATGTACGGCGTAACATAAGTACTAAAAACATCTGTGAACTCGTGCTCAAAACAAGCTGTTTTTGTGTCGTGGTAAAAGTATGTCCTCTAGTGAGACTGTGTTGGATCCTCGTGTTGAATCCCTGGACAATACATGAACATATCCTCACAGGAGGGATTCAGAACTCAGCAGGGTCACACAAGTCAACGTCAAAAAAACCAACAATAAATCGGCCAAAACAATGCAAAAAGTCAACAAAGTGAAAAACTATTACTTTACTACTGTTACATTTCAGAATAGATTTTATAGAATGCTAACTTAACATGAGGTCAACTGAAATTTCTACTGATGTGTGACGTCACTACTGAAGAGGATATTTAAAAGAAAAAAAAGACAATACTAGAACGGCCCATCCCTGTTTCAGAGACTGACTGAATAAGAACGTGACCAGAGGAATGTTTTGGATCAGAAAGCACGCTCAGAATTGATGCGGCTGTGTTTTCCATGTTGCTGCTGCAGGATCCGTGTCTCCATGGTGCAGAGCCGCCCACACAGACCTGAGCCTGGACTAAGACATGTTCCACCACTTGTCTTTGGCCTTCAGCTAGTTTTTGTTTAGTTTCATTTCAAGTTGGCTTTACTACTTAAGGGTTTTCTCACACTTTTGACCGGTGCTGTAATTAAGCTCCCAAAATCATCAGCAATTGACCTCCTACCTTCTCATTTCTGCTTCTAAATCTGTAGAATCCAAATGGTCAAAATAGTAGAATAAAAAAGCCTGTGTTTTACCAAATTGTGCTGCAATAATGATCATTTCTGGGTCTGGGTTTGAATGTGGTTCTTAGGTTATCAGTCTTCGTTATGTTATTAAGCCATCAGCCAATATCACTTTTAGGGATTGTAGTTATATCGGTATTGACCGATATTTGCAACATTCTTGAGATATTGATATCCGTCCGATATCGAAAAGGCCGAGGTTCTCTGTGCTCAGTTTGACCTAAAAGCATCATAACTGCAATTTTGAACAAATAAAGAATAAAAAGTAAAAAGCAATTAAGCTCAAAGTAGTCTTTATATTTACATAACACCACATACTTAGTTTTTAATCTCAGATAAATATATTTGTAAGTTTTTGATCTTGAGTTGTGCTGTGGATTTTAAAGCAGAACTAGAGCGCCCCCTACAGTTCTCCTCAGCAAATACCAACATCAAACCTAACTTTTTTCCTTATGTTATTATTATTTTTTTATCAATTTATAATTTTTTTTCAAACAAGGCAAAGAAATGTACATTACAATAATTCACACTGTCAAAGGTAAAAATCAAAGAGCTGTGTAGGTTTTCCAGCAGGAGGCAGCAGAGAGCAAATGTGAAGAAAATACATTAGAAAGTCAAAATGTCACAGACCTGCTCATCACTTTATGTTCTTTATTAGATTATTGGCTGTTATGATTATATCATCAGAACTTAGAGTGTCATCAGCATTACTGTTACTACTCACTACATTATCAAAGGTTTGTACGTAGTGATGGGCAAATGGAGCTTCATTGTATACTTGAACCATTTGCAAAGTGAACCGGAACATGAGCCGGAGCTTCGTAGAAGTGGTTTGTTTGCTCTTCAGCGCTATCTTGTGGTCCAAAACATGTCTGCATGTAAAATGAAACTGTGTCATGAACAAATAAAAGTTCCATCCAAATCCAGACACAAATATACAAAACAATTTAGTCAACCTGCCACTCTCTACGCAGACACTCAGCGAGTTGAGCTCTAGTGACGCTCACAATCAAAGTTTATTTATTTATAGAGCACTTTACAACAACACAAAAGAAGACCAAAGTGCTTCACATGAACAAAGACATCAATTAATATAAGAAAAAAGGACTAAAAAGCTAAAGAATACCATTAAAACCTAAAGTGTCAGAGTGCTAGGTGTTAAAACTTGTCTGTACAAGTGAGTCTTTAACCTGGTCTTAAAAAGGGACAGGTCAGAAACAACACGTAGACTGACCGGCAGACTGTTCCACAGTTTAGGAGCAGCAACGGCGAAGGAACGATCACCCCACTGCTTGTACCGGGACCTGGGCACATCCACAACCATCTGGCTGGATGCTAAAGTTAAAATGTCAGATATGTAGGGCGGGGCCAGGCCATGGAGAGATTTAAAAACAAACAGTAAAATGTTATAATCTATGCAGAACCGTACAGGAGCCAGTGGAGAGAGAAGAGAATGGGTCTGTCTGGAAGAGTTGGTCAGGAGACGGGTCGCAGCATTCTGCACTAACTGAAGGCGATGGAGTGATGACTGAGAAATGCCCAGATAAAGTGCATTGCAATAATCAATGCAGGAACTGATAAAAGCATGGACAGCCTTTTCCAAATTGTTTCTTGATGAGAAAGGTTTAATCTTAGTCAAGAAGCGCGACTGGAGAAAGCTGGCTCTGACAACAGCGCTGATCTGTTTGTCAAAGGACAGTTCTGTGTCCAAAATAACTCCTAAGTTCCTCACAGACTCACTCAAAGGAAAAGTTACTCTTGATACAGTAACTTGATCAGGCTGGCCGAAAACAATGCACTCTGTTTTGTTGTCATTAAGATGGAGAAAGTTGTGAGCCAGCCATTGCTTTATGTCCAAAAGACAGTTGTTGAGAGAGTCCAGGGCAGAGACAGCATTGGGAAGTAGAGGCAGATAGAGCTGGACATCATCTGCGTACAGGTGAAAAGTCAGATTATACTTTTCAATGATCGATCCTAACAGCAGCATGTAGAAAAAGAAAAAGAACAGGACGGAGAATGGACCCCTGCGGCACTCCAGAGGTCAGAGGAGCAGAAGAGGAGGAATAGGAGGAATAATGATCTTCACCAAAATATATTCATCCTTACATACACACCAGAATTTTTTATTTTTTTTTCACAAACGGGGTCTAAACTTATTTTTTCATTGAGAGTCTTTAATAATTGTTAAAACCAGGTCCAACATAAACCAGTCCAGGTCTGTGAGGTCCAACATAAACCAGTCCAGGGGTCTCATTTATGAAGCCGGCGTACGTACAAAACTGGGTCAAAAGTACGTGGGAGATTACGTGTGTGGTTTCCTGCGTCAATTTTGGGATTTATGAAAAGAAGACTTGACGTGGGATTTTGCGGGTGGGACCGCAAAGTCTGGGGCTACCGTACGCACTTTCAGAGACGAAGCAGGAGGAGATCTGTGTTTAGCGGAGACAGTCTGAGGAGGTTTGTGTTTAGTGCACATGAGGTACATGACTTTTGTTCATATTTCCAACAAATATAATAACTTTAATCTAATCACAACTACTTGTGGAAAATGAAGCTTAGGTCAGTGTTGTCATTTAGAAGCCGTGCATACGTGCACGGGAGCGCATGAATCACATTGTTTTATTTAGAGAATCTGAAGCAATCTGGACATTGTCACAGGACCTTTATAACAAAGGTCCTGTGATCACGCACGAGTGGCTCCCTGCTCTCTCACACACGGTTTATCCAGCGCACACACATCATCACCACATACGCGCGCATACACACTTATCACGGCACACTTATCACGGGATACGCGCGCGCACAGGCACACTTATCACGGGATACGCGCGCGCACAGGCACACACATCGCTGTAGCAGTGTGGATAATATCCCACTCCACGCGCGCACTCAAACGTCAAGCCTACAGCTTCCCTCGCTGCCCCTCTTTTCATCTTCATCACGTCTCACACACTGCACATTTCAGTCTCTCGTCAGCTTGCGCATATGTGCACGCTCAAACGTCCACGTGCATTTATAACATCACGCATATGAAACATCATATCCCGTCGTTGTGCGAACCTTAACAGTAAAGCACAGTTCTAAACTAAAGTCATCACATCTAAAACAGGCCGATAAGTTGTCAGAATCCTCTCTGCTGCTGCTCCGTCTCTCTCTCCTCCCCTTTCCCTCCGTGTCAGTCAAACAAACTGGCTCATTATCGGTTCATGAATATATGAATGACTCTTTGCATGGACCTTTTATGCTGAAAAGAGGCGTGAAGAGGGAGTGACGTGAGGCGGGGTCCGGTGCGCAGATTTTTTTCCAGCTGTGGAGAAAAGTGAGGAGGAAATGACCTGCAGGAGTGCGTACGGAGGTTTTTGTAAATCTCAACTTTCTTTTACGTAAATGAAAGTTGGATTTTGCCGCAGCGTACTTTTTCAGGCACTTTTTCATAAATGAGACCCCAGGTCTGTGAGGTCCTACCTAAACCAGTCCAGGTCTGAAGTGTCCCAGATCCAGGCTCTGTTGTGGATCATGAGGAGATCCTTTTGCTTCAACACAGCTCGACTCGAATGAACAACTTTCTGAACCACTTCAGCCAAACAGAGCTACATTACGCTCTGATGACGTCACTCCCTGAAAAAAACACAAGCTCCGATACAAGCTTCAGTCCTCCCACCAGGAAAAGCTCCAAGCGTGTACCGAAGCCCGCGCTTTCATTTCGCCCATCACAGCCGTTAGTACGCTATAAGCTCTTAATAACAAGGTATTATACGTTCTAAAACAGGGCTGCTCAATACGTCAATCGTGAGCTACCGGTAGCTCTCGGAGGCAGGAGGAGTCGATGGCAAAGACCTGCCTGGTTATGTGAAGTTTAGTGTCTTTTGTACAAATGAAGAGAATAATGCCTGACCACATGATCCACTGTAAGATACAACAACGCGAGTCTGTTTTATGAAAGCTTCAGTGGGACTGCTTGGTTCTGAGGTGCTGTGTGTTTTCACCTGCTCTGCTTTTGGCACGGTGCCCGCTCTGCTGCAGCTCCACATCCGATCGCAGGGCCACAGATCACGCGGGCTCCGCAGCCGCGACGAGGTGGACTGGGGCGGAGCTGCATGTAGTGGGATCAGCGCGTCCCAAAACACACGCGCAGGCACGCTTTGTAATGATCCGAACTCAAAGTCACAACACGCTCCACGTGTCTGTACATCCGTGGAATATAAGCGCTCCAAACCAGACACAGTATACAGCGGAGAAACGCAGCTCACATGCTTTAAAGGGATAGACAGAGCTCACGCTTTCTGTGTCCAACAGCAGAGACACCGAGAACACACGCTTGAAACAAGTCGCGGGAGAAAACAGGCAGTGCCATAACAAATCCTCACTAAGGACATTTTTTTATGTGAGCCAAAGCTGAGTCTCAAAGTCTCAAGCCCCGCCCCTGAGCGTTACCATGGTGATCACCAAAACCAGATTTAGAAGACACAATCGAGGTTAAAATGAGGTTAAACTCTAGAAAACAACTAGATTTTGATTTCTCAGAATAATTAACTACATTTTTTCTTTCAAATTATTTTACAGGTTTAAAAATCCTACATGGTAATAGTTTAATTGTTCTAATGAATGTATTCAAGTAAAATGAGGTGCTTGTAGCATATCATACACCTGATGTTTAATTAATAAACAAAGTCTTCAAATTAAAAAAAATACATACAAAATTTGATAGTAGATCTTTGGCCTTGCCTCAACTAAAAGTAGATCGCGAGCTGGAAAAGTGTGAGCAGCCCTGATCTAAAACATGATCACATCGTCAGCCGGTATTACATTCTTTGTTCCATGGGTCATTTTTTCTATTTCAGCTGTTTTTATGTTATTGGCTGTTATTTGTTCTTAAATGTTGTTCGATTATCAGACATTATCACATTATTGGCCGGTATTATACGGTCGCTTGTACGATTGCTACACAACTGCGTCATGTCAAAATGAGAAATTTGACCATTCAGCCAAACATCAAATCAAACTTTGAAAAGTGCTTCACAATGCACAGAAAAGTGACTAAATACTCCCCACGCTGGTGTGAGATGAAACCTAATCCTGGTCCTGAACAAAGATGAGCTCAGATTTCTGGGTCAGACGCCCGAGGATCACGTCTGCTACTGAAGGTTTGAGCAGTGTTTTTCTATTCACACGAAAAAAAAAAAAAATTCTTTATATATGTTTTATTCTTTGTGTATTTTCTGTGTTATATGTTGCACACTGGCATCATAGCAAGTTTGTGAATTGTTTGTTCACCAACAACGGCAATAAAATCTTTTCTGATTCTGAATTGTAATATATTATACTATTATATAATTATGTGTATATGCTGTTCCTTCAACTGATACTATTTATATTTTTACCACGTTTTAGACAATGTTTTATATGAAACTATAATGTTTGTTCTTTGAAGGACCCTTGGGTACAGCTAATAGAGATCCTAATAAATAAATACACGAATAAATAAATACATAAATAAACAAACAGTTTGGAATGGAAAGTCAAAGAACCTGTTTATACTTTTAACTCATTTTTTTTATTTTACAATGATCCAAAAGCACATTTTAATCTGCATATGTCATAGTTTATCCCTAAATACATGGTGAAGTTGTAGAAGCTCATGTGTCAGTTCCAAAAGCAGAGGCGTGTGCTGGAGCTGACCCAGATGCCCTCCCAGCACTCCTCTGAGTCTAGACCACAATAATCTGCTTTTTGGCGGCAAAACGCTTTGACCTGATGGATTACGAACACCAGAGGCTGTAATCTGCTGGAGACGGTTTTACAAGCTCCACTGACCGCAGCAATTAGGACCATCTCAGCCCGGCCCCAGGACAGCCCCAGGACAGTCCCAGGACAGTCCCAGGACAGTCCCAGGACAGACGCTCTTACAGCAGCGGTCAAGGCTGTTTCAGCTGGAGCTCAGGAACATTTATTTGAGTCACTTTTTAAATAGAATTGTGTGTTTCCCATGTCTTCCCATGTCTAGTAAAAAACTTTGACAAATGTGGATCAGTCATTCACACTGTTCTTTGTAAAACACAACATTTCTCGCCTCTTTAGAAACACCATGTAATGACCATCCACTTAAAACAAGTCCAGATCAACTTGAAATAAGTAAAAAACCTTTCTTTTGTTTTATTTATGATTCTAAAGGTCACACTTTTGATTCAATACTTTGAGGTTTAAAATAAACTATTTTCAGTCATGATGGATGTGTGTGTGTGTAATCTCACATCCAGTGTTGGGTGTAACTTAGTTACTGTAATTAGATTACATTTTTGAGTAACCAGTAGTGAAAATATTTGTAATTACATTACAAATACTAACAAAATACTTTACTTTACCATACTACTAAAAAAAAGAACAAAAGTGACTTATTGTGTGAGATAAAACAGCTCAGAGACACAGACCAGCAGCTGGAACAGGCCAGAATGGATTTTCATGTTGATTTGACTGAATTGTAGTCGATTTAAGCAGCTCATTTGTTATTTATCTTTGTTTAAATACCAATATTAAAAGGTTAAATCCTACTTTTGATCGATTTTTGCAATAAAACACACAAAGTAATTCTACAGAAATGTAACTAAGTTACTTTATTGAGGGAGTAACTAAATATTTACTGCCTCTATACATTTTTAAAAAGTAATAGTAGTCCTGGTTTAGTCCAGTTTTAGTCCTGATAGACCTGGTTCATTAGCGCTGCTTCAGTTCAGTTTTAGTTCTGGTTATTTGGTGCGTGGTTAGTCCCTGGTCCTCCTCCATTAGCGCTGCTTCAGTTCAGTTTTAGTTCTGGTTATTTGGTGCGTGGTTAGTCCCTGGTCCTCCTCCATTAGCGCTGCTTCAGTTCAGTTTTAGTTCTGGTTGTTTGGTGCGTGGTTAGTCCCTGGTCCTCCTCCATTAGCGCTGCTTCAGTTCAGTTTTAGTTCTGGTTGTTTGGTGCGTGGTTAGTCCCTGGTCCTCCTCCATTAGCACTGCTTCAGTTCAGTTTTAGTTCTGGTTATTTGGTGCGTGGTTAGTCCCTGGTCCTCCTCCATTAGCGCTGCTTCAGTTCAGTTTTAGTTCTGGTTATTTGGTGCGTGGTTAGTCCCTGGTCCTCCTCCATTAGCGCTGCTTCAGTTCAGTTTTAGTTCTGGTTATTTGGTGCGTGGTTAGTCCCTGGTCCTCCTCCATTAGCGCTGCTTCAGTTCAGTTTTAGTTCTGGTTATTTGGTGCGTGGTTAGTCCTCGTCCTCCTCCATTAGCGCTGCTTCAGTTCAGTTTTAGTTCTGGTTGTTTGGTGCGTGGTTAGTCCCTGGTCCTCCTCCATTAGCGCTGCTTCAGTTCAGTTTTAGTTCTGGTTGTTTGGTGCGTGGTTAGTCCCTGGTCCTCCTCCATTAGGCTGCTTCAGTTCAGTTTTAGTTCTGGTTGTTTGGTGCGTGGTTAGTCCCTGGTCCTCCTCCATTAGCGCTGCTTCAGTTCAGTTTTAGTTCTGGTTATTTGGTGCGTGGTTAGTCCCTGGTCCTCCTCCATTAGCACTGCTTCAGTTCAGTTTTAGTTCTGGTTGTTTGGTGCGTGGTTAGTCCCTGGTCCTCCTCCATTAGCACTGCTTCAGTTCAGTTTTAGTTCTGGTTATTTGGTGCGTGGTTAGTCCCTGTCTCCTCCATTAGCGCTGCTTCAGTTCAGTTTTATTTGGTTATTGGTGCGTGGTTAGTCCCTGGTCCTCTCCATTAGCGCTGCTTCAGTTCAGTTTTAGTTCTGGTTATTTGGTGCGTGGTTAGTCCCTGGTCCTCCTCATTAGCGCTGCTTCAGTTCAGTTTTAGTTCTGTTATTTGGTGCGTGGTTAGTCCCTGGTCCTCCTCCATTAGCGCTGCTTCAGTTCAGTTTTAGTTCTGGTTATTTGGTGCGTGGTTAGTCCCTGTCCTCCTCCATTAGCGCTGCTTCAGTTCAGTTTTAGTTCTGGTTATTTGGTGCGTGGTTAGTCCCTGTCCTCCTCCATTAGCGCTGCTTCAGTTCAGTTTTAGTTCTGGTTGTTTGGTGCGTGGTTAGTCCCTGGTCCTCCTCCATTAGCGCTGCCTCAGTTCAGTTTTAGTTCTGGTTATTTGGTGCGTGGTTAGTCCCTGGTCCTCCTCCATTAGCGCTGCTTCAGTTCAGTTTTAGTTCTGGTTGTTTGGTGCGTGGTTAGTCCCTGGTCCTCCTCCATTAGCGCTGCTTCAGTTCAGTTTTAGTTCTGGTTATTTGGTGCGTGGTTAGTCCCTGGTCCTCCTCCATTAGCGCTGCTTCAGTTCAGTTTTAGTTCTGGTTATTTGGTGCGTGGTTAGTCCCTGGTCCTCCTCCATTAGCGCTGCTTCAGTTCAGTTTTAGTTCTGGTTATTTGGTGCGTGGTTAGTCCCTGGTCCTCCTCCATTAGCGCTGCTTCAGTTCAGTTTTAGTTCTGGTTATTTGGTGCGTGGTTAGTCCCTGGTCCTCCTCCATTAGCACTGCTTCAGTTCAGTTTTAGTTCTGGTTATTTGGTGCGTGGTTAGTCCCTGGTCCTCCTCCATTAGCGCTGCTTCAGTTCAGTTTTAGTTCTGGTTGTTTGGTGCGTGGTTAGTCCCTGGTCCTCCTCCATTAGCGCTGCTTCAGTTCAGTTTTAGTTCTGGTTATTTGGTGCGTGGTTAGTCCCTGGTCCTCCTCCATTAGCGCTGCTTCAGTTCAGTTTTAGTTCTGGTTATTTGGTGCGTGGTTAGTCCCTGGTCCTCCTCCATTAGCGCTGCTTCAGTTCAGTTTTAGTTCTGGTTATTTGGTGCGTGGTTAGTCCCTCGTCCTCCTCCATTAGCGCTGCTTCAGTTCAGTTTTAGTTCTGGTTGTTTGGTGCGTGGTTAGTCCCTGGTCCTCCTCCATTAGCGCTGCCTCAGTTCAGTTTTAGTTCTGGTTATTTGGTGCGTGGTTAGTCCCTGGTCCTCCTCCATTAGCGCTGCTTCAGTTCAGTTTTAGTTCTGGTTGTTTGGTGCGTGGTTAGTCCCTGGTCCTCCTCCATTAGCGCTGCTTCAGTTCAGTTTTAGTTCTGGTTATTTGGTGCGTGGTTAGTCCCTGGTCCTCCTCCATTAGCGCTGCTTCAGTTCAGTTTTAGTTCTGGTTATTTGGTGCGTGGTTAGTCCCTGGTCCTCCTCCATTAGCGCTGCTTCAGTTCAGTTTTAGTTCTGGTTATTTGGTGCGTGGTTAGTCCCTGGTCCTCCTCCATTAGCGCTGCTTCAGTTCAGTTTTAGTTCTGGTTATTTGGTGCGTGGTTAGTCCCTGGTCCTCCTCCATTAGCACTGCTTCAGTTCAGTTTTAGTTCTGGTTATTTGGTGCGTGGTTAGTCCCTGGTCCTCCTCCATTAGCGCTGCTTCAGTTCAGTTTTAGTTCTGGTTGTTTGGTGCGTGGTTAGTCCCTGGTCCTCTCCATTAGCGCTGCTTCAGTTCAGTTTTAGTTCTGGTTGTTTGGTGCGTGGTTAGTCCCTGGTCCTCCTCCATTAGCGCTGCTTAAGTGTTTACACAGCCCGAGCTCCATAAACACACCTAGAGCAGCAGTGTTTTGACAAGGCTCCGACGCACCGCTGCTGCTGCTGATGTTTGTTTAACCCAACGTGGAGCTAAAATTAGCCGTGCTTTCCCAGCCAGCGCTAAAAATGGCCACGCTCTATGTTTGAACCTGTTTTATGATAAGTCAACAGGACTTATTTGGATCGGCGTGTTTCCCCCAGACTACAAAGGGAACTTCTACACTTCACTTTAAGGTCTGAGAAATGTCTAGAGGACAGAGACAAAACTGTTGTATGATATTATTCAAAATGGATTTCTATTGGATGAAAAACCAAAACGCAAATTCATTTATTAACCTGCTGGTTAAAGATAATCAAGCATTCTCAACTTGTTTCTAAACTTACAAATAAACAGTTCCAGTGCCCATTTTAGGCACAAATCAGGAACTAGGGATTGGGGCCACACTTTAGGGACTTTTCTTATCGTCGAGAAAAATGACTTAAATGCTGTAGCTGTAAAAATAAATGATTAGGAAGGACAGAGAATATTTGTGTTTTATTAATACTTTCAGTTAGGGTGACCAGATTGGGATGATCAAACACTTTTACTATGTTTTTAAACATATATTTCACTCCGTAAAAATAAAACTTATTGAGCTGTTATGTTTAACATTTAATAATTTAATTAAATATGCTAATGTTAAACTTTAACACCTGTTATGTTAAAGCTGTACTCTGTAACTTTCTGGGGGTGAACAGTCAATGACACAGTTCAGTAGAAATGGAAAGTTAAACCATGTTATCCTCTGAATGAGGATAAACATGTTTAAAACCTTCAAAGATTTAGCTAAAGGAACAACTTTTCTATAAAAACAAACAAATAATGTTCATAAAAACTCTTCTGTGCCACACTTTCATTGAGAAAGTTGTTTTGATTCTGTTAATAGAACATTAATGCTAAACTTGAGTTACTTTGCACACCACACATTCTGCCTCCAACGAGTCCCTGGGCAAAAAACTGGGATATTTTTTCAACAAATCTTAATTGTAGCTGGTTTTATGTTTTGGTTTGTAATGCATGGTGTACGTGAATGCGTGCGTGCTGTGAATGCGTGCGTGCTGTGGTACAAGAGTTCAGATTCTGGACCCGAGCCCGGACCCAGCCAGGACCAGGCCCGGGCCGAGAGAAAGCGCGCACTTCACGTTACGTGTGTGGTGAGAAAAGGAGAAGAGGGAGAGAGAGAGAGATGTGAGGTAGCAGAGAAAGGCTCTCAACGTACGTAGCGTGTGCCCACGTCGCTCTTCCTCTGTATGATTAATGTTTAAAGACTCGTAGGTTAAAAAAGCAGCGTTTATGAACAGGCACGAGGACTAAATGACAGCGCTGCCTGACTGACAAATGTAGTGGCGAGGGACAATATGGAAATCCCGGACGTTTTGTCTAATTTTCATAATTCCTCCCGAATGTTTTCTTAGGTCTCAAAAGGAGGACATGTCTGGGAAAATGAGGACGTCTGGTCACCCTATTTCAGTGATGTTTTCAGCTTTTGCACATCATGGTTTTACATGAACGAAGAAGAACTACATCATAACATATTTAAAGGTTTCAGACTTTAAAGATGTTAAAGCTTTTAAACCAAACTGTTGCTGAGTTCTTCTAACTAAACAGAGGCTAAAGGAATGTGGGACTTAGTTCTTGATACTTTCATTTTCATGTGGACTTTTGAAGCGGTGTTGGCTGTATCTGCTGTTTCCTGCTGGTTAAAAAACAACAAAACTGAGCTTGAATGATTGTTTCAGATCACAAACTCCTGCTGTCAAACCTATCACACAGCTACTCTTCACTCTCACTCCCTCCTTTCACCCTCTCCTTTACTCCTCCAGCCCTGCTCAGTTTATCAGCTCTGTTTGAATTGTGTTTGTGAGTAGAGCCTGATGCTTCCTGTTGAGCGTGTGTCAGCAGACGGGTTGTGTTTCGTTTTGTTTTCTGTGTGTGTGTGTGTGGTCAGCGTGGCAGCTGCTCATCACAACATTATGTAAATATGTTCTGTTCAATCATGCTATTATTACACGGACGGTCAACAAGTGAAGGTCTGTGTGGTCCCAACATAGCAACATGTCAGCGCTTTATTACTGGGAAGAAAAAACAGCTGTTTAAGTGTTGTAAACCTGAAGTGTCATTGTGAAACAAAGGATAGAGAGGGATATTTCAGCAGAATCGGTTTTCCTGCACGATCGAAACTAAACTAAAAAGGTAGATTTGTTCTTAGTCAAGATCAGATTTTTGTTTTGAATATATTTATGATGAATTGTTTGCTTTTTGTTGACTGCAAAAAGCTTAGAAACACAAACAGGTCCTATGACTTCTCTTTCTAGTGACAAGTGGATTTGGTGACACTGTTATGTGTTTCAATACACAACATTTCATAGCGTGCTAACACAACGGACATGGCACTGAGCTGAGGTGTTGTGAAAGGCTCAAACCGATACGTTGGAACCTTATAGACATGTTTTTATCTGATAATGTCACGTTATTGCCTGCACATTATTCTCTTATAAAAGCAGGTCAATTCTTGATGAGAGTGCATTATTTTTCTGATCACTTCACATCATTGTCATGGTTTACTACCTGATTTATTGTGTTTAGGTGTCTCTCTGCTTTGACTGTGTTTTGTTGCAGCGCTGAAACTCCACTTCGAGGAGCAGATTGTGGAACCTCCCGCTCACACAGTAGAACCAGAGAGTCCACAGAAACAGCACATTCAACCCAGAGAGCTGCTTAAAACAGGAAGTGAAAGCTGTTGAACTGGAAGTCACTCGTTCATTCAACACGCAGAAATGTCACATATTTAAGAAACGTAAAGGTGAAAGTTTGCATTAGCGTTGTATGTTTAGTGTGTGGGGCTAAAACTGTTTCATCAGGTTATTAGAGCTGTCAGTCACTTGTCCATTAATCATCAGGTCAATTGATGATTTTTATAGCTATTTTTAAATGTATTTTATATATTTTTTGCAAATGGTGAAAAGTAAATGAGTGTTTTTGTAAGTCTTTCATCCTACCTGCACGGCCTAATATTGACCTGTGGACCTGATGTAAATTGTAATAATCACAGACGTGATATATTAGGACGCGTGAATAGGTCAAATGACAAATATTGGCCTTCAATCAAGTCAAATTCAATTTTTTACTTATATAACAGTCATTTTAAGCCAGAGTGCCAGGGACCAGAGTGCCTTGAGGTGTAGCCAGGTGAGACTTGAAAAAATCATCCGTTTACAGTCTATGAAATAATGAATGATTGAAAAGGGGACCTATTATGTCAATTTCACTTTTTAACCTTGTTATAACGGTCTTCCTTCAACATTAGTTTACTCAAAGTTAGATTTGAATTGATTCTTGCATGTTGGAGTAATCTTGTTTTGTTCTTCACCTGGAGCTCAAGTGCCCAGAAACCCTCGTTCTCACCTACCACCTATCCCCTCCCACTGGTCTGTATTTACTTGGTATAATTCAAAAGATTAATACTCAAAGTGAAGCATAAATGGTTCAAAACTGTCCCATAGTCACTTTCCAACAATAAAAATTGTTTTTAAAAATCTGTTGCTTTTTACAGTGACATTTTAAAATAAAGAGGCGGGGCTTATCATTTCTGCAGTTTTGAACAGGAAGTCAGTAGAACTGTTCCTATTTTTAAGTTGTTTTAGATCAACTTTGTGTTTTTACAATGAACAAAAGGTAAATTACTGATCTGAACATGTTCTAGTTTCTTACTAAATATAAAAACTAAATACTACTACTAATACTAAATATAAACAAAACTAAATATGCTTAAAGTCTGTTTTTCAGTTATTAGTGGGTTTATCTTTTAGACTCAAAGAAAGCGGATACACAACCCGAAAATGTCAAAAATCACAAGGCAACAAAAAAAAAGAAGGAAGCTAAACGGCTATTTTCTCTTACAATAACCACAGCGATGCTGTTTGAGATCATGACACGCTCGCTCTCCAGGTTGTCTCCATCAGCTCATTTCAATCAGTCAACCAAACAGCCTTCCACGGTGACACTGGACACGAGGTGAATGGAGGGCGTTCCCCAAGGACATGTCTTGTGCCCTCTGATGTTCACAGATGAGATTCTGACGAGATGGAGGTTCTGTGTGTTGAACGTCTGTCTGCGTCGCATCAGTGTACGACTGCAGACGAGTCTTTTTACTCAAGCCCTGTATCTGTACTTGACTTGAGTTTTACAAATCTGGTGACGGACCTCTAACTATGGACACTAAATATGACGGTTTTACTGTTTGAATGTTGACAAAGAACACTAGCTCTACAGTGGCTTTGTTTTAAATTTCATTTATTATTATGATAAAAAAAATGTGAATATAGATAAACTAACAAAATCTAAAACTGTGGCTGCAAAATCAAAAACTGAATTGAATTGTGACTTAAGTCCCATCCCTACATCATCCATCGTTTTTTATCTTTGCATCTCTTAAAAGCATTCACGATATTATCTAAATTTTGCTACATTGCCCAGCTCGAATCACAACTGTTCAGAATCAATTTTATTCAACCCAAAGAAGAAAAAAAAGAACTAAAACATTAAACCATGATCTGGCTCTTTATATATTTTTTCCCATAATGCCCTGCCCTTCCTACAGTGCTCTCTACCAGCAGCAGTGACTCTGTACAGTTCTGAGCTGAGGTAAAAGCCCTCATCACATTTCAGTCCACGTTCCGAGCCAAAAGCAGACTTGATGCGTTGCCAGTGCAGCCGAGGATGATTCAGCGTTTGGGTCTGAGTCTGCGGAGGAAGACTGGAGGCAGCAGACACAGAGAGAGAGAGAGAGAGAGAGACGGAAGACCACCAGAGCAAGAATCACAACCAACCAAACACATTCTCTCTCCAACACTGCGTTGTTCTGGTTTGTGTCTTTGTGCTGAAGAACGCTGTCTGGGTTTCACCTCCTGTGTCTTTATCGACATCGCGGGGCTAAAAATAGAGCGTTTCTCGTTCGAAAAAAGTGTCAAACAGGAAGTAATGGCCTTCACCACAAACACACAGAGCTCGCTTCAGCACAAAACCCGACGCTCCAGACACAAGTGTGGAGAGAGCTGAAGAAGCACCAGCCAATCAGAAGAGAGGATGGTTGTAATGTAACCGTGACTACTGTGGGGGGATGAAGATGACGTTTAAAGATGATGTTTAGAACAGAAAAGGCTACAAACTGGAAAAAGTGAAAAAGTTGTTTTCTAAACTTTCAAAATTATACATACAGCCCGATCTTGCCCTTTTGTCTTAGCCGGTCTTAGCCTTGGTCTTAATTATTCCTGTGTTGGCCACTAGTGGCTCTCTCCAGGCTCTATACACTGTCAGTATAGAAGGTGTGGCTCCAGTCAGATGTGAGGATACAGTTTTTTTCATTGAACCAGACACATGCTCACGCCTGTGACAAGTGAGCAGCTGCTTTATCATCACAGGTAAAAGAGAACTGTAGCAGCAGCTTCAGTTTGGAAAAAACTGTAATAATAGAAATCTATTTGGTGAAAGTCTATGTACTTGACAGACTTTAACAACTTTGTCTAAAAATGTGTCTTTTCTTTTACATAAAGCTTGTTGACTTAATAAAAAAGATAATCAGATGTGAGAGTGAACATGGGTCAGTGTGAATGCTATGGAAAGGACAAAGAGGCAAACATGTATTTTTTAAACCATTGTCACGTGTCAACGCGTTAAAAAAACTGACATTTGTTAAGTGTAAAACACAGATCAAGAGAAGATTCTACTTTGTCATGAGTTAATTCTTGTCTTGAATCACAATTTCATTTATTTATTTTTTATTTTGTTGAGCCTCAGGAAAAAAAAGAGGGATAGAGCGCGAGAGAGAGAGGAGAGAGAGAGAGAGAGAGAGAGAGAGGGAAGAGAGAGAGAGGAGAGAGAGAGAGAGAGAGAGGGGGAAGAGAGAGAGAGGGAAGAGAGAGATAAAGAGAGAGAGAGGGAGGGAAGAGAGAGGGAGAGAGAAGGAAGAGAGAGAGAGAGATAGAGATAAAGAGAGGGAAGAGAGAGAGAGAGAGATAGAGAGAGAGGGAAGAGAGAGAGGGAAGAAAGAAAGAGAGAGAGAGAGAGAGAAAGAGGGGGAAGAAAGAAAGAGAGAGGGGGGTAGAGAGAGGGAAGAGAGGGAGAAAGTGAAAGCGAGAGAAGAGAGAAAGAGGGAGAGATAGAGAGAGAGACAGAAGAGAGGGAGAGACAGAGAGAGAAAGAGAGAGAGGGAGAAAAGAAAAGCATGATGCATCGTTCAATATTCTCTCCTCTTTCTCTACCCTGAGTACTTCCTGTTGACTTCCTGGTTGGTGGGCAGCGCCGCCGTCCCATTGGCTGCTGCCGTGTTTCTGGTTAACGAGGTCAGATCAATAGAACGAGTGTTAGCGGCTGTTGGATTTCATGACGCAGATCGATCGGGCACAGTTAGCCGCGCCGATACACCAGCGGCACATGCACGTGAGGGAACGGAGACGCTTTTTATCAAACACTGACAAGAACAGAAGTGGACTAACAGATTTAAACAAAAAACCTTTGACAAATAAATCATCTATATTTTTACAGCTGTTAAAAAAGGTGCAGTAACAGAACATAAGGACAGCACATTGTAAACGACTCTGGGTTTAGCAGAATTATGACACGAACTGAGGTGTGTAACAAGAAATCTGAAAACTGTCGCAATGGTGGACGATTTCAAAATGAAAATTGCCAAAAAATAGAAAACTCCCCAATGGGACACGAGGATGAACCTTTACTTGGATAAACGGATGTTGCTGCAGAATGCTTGATGTGTTTTATCTACTTGCTATTATGTAACCTGTGTTTGATTGTATTTTTTCATTGTAGTGTTTTACTTGATATATTGTGCTTTGCTGGCAATTTACAACTTGCCTGGGATTACAGTTGAAAACTAGCTATACTGGCACATTTATAGGAATTAAGCATTAAGCCCTGCGTCCCATGTCCCAACAGTAAATCCACTTACAGTATTTGTCCCAGTTGTTCTGATGTTTGTTTCTGACATTTTCCAACAGAACGTTTTCTTTTGTCAAACTAGAGCAAACCGTGCTTGACAACGACTAAAACGTGAAAAAAGCATCACTCTGTGCAGAAATACATCTGTGTGAATGAGTCATGAATTCATGAAGTGAATAAGAATATTTACCTGTTATTTTCACCTCCACAAAAAGGTGTGTGTGTCTCAGTCTGGTCATCCTCCTCATGCAGGGCAGAGGGCAGCAGGAGAGAGTGTGTGTGTGTGTGTGTAATGTCAGGTTGGATTCCTGTGAGTTCATTTGGACTAACACTGTTAGTGTCAAATGAACTCACAGGAAGTGTTCACTCCTGTCTGACCAGAACAAGACTAAACAGATCTACAAACATTAAAGTGTGTGTGACATAACTTGAACTTCAGTTGAGATTAAACCTGTTGTATCAACATTTATGAAGAAACGTTAGAAAATCTGTTGAAAATAACAAGAAGTTTGAAACTGATGACATCACACAGGCAGACCAGGAATTGTCTTACAATATGCCCAATGTATTACATTACATACACTCGAGCATGATGTCATCAAAGAATGTCAATGTTTAATCCTATAAAAAGGCTAAACTGGATAAACTGAACATTTTGGACTGTTTTAGACACTGTGACACTGCCAGTGCACACATGCACACAGCTTTTGTTTTGTGGATTTATTTCAGCAGAGAAAACAGGAGCCAAAGCGTGGCTTAACACTGTAATTCCTGTATTAATATATATATATATATATATATGTGACCGGTTGGGTTTTCTCCTCTCTGCGTTGTGTTGTGTCCTGAGCGGGAGTTGAACCCGGGTCTCCCGCGGGGCAGTCGACCGACAAACACATTGAGCTAAAGGGAACGCTCCCCTTAGCTCAGTTTGTTTGTGGGTTCTTATACCTGAGGGGTGAGTTTATCCCATACCACCACACACTTCTCCATACTGGTCCCTCATGTGGGCCTACACCGGTTACATATATAATATATATATATATATATATATATATATATATATATATATATTAGTGATGGGAAGATTACCCGATTTGCACCGATGCATCGATGTAAACATGCGCGATGCGAGTGCGTCGGTAGAGAGGAGCTACATCGATGCAGATCGTGTGACAAAAGCAGCCTGCATCGGATTATCAGACTATTTACCGATGAATCTAGATTTTTCACGATTCACTGACGAAAGTGTACTCCTACACAGACACACACGCACTCACAAGCTGACGGCTGACACGGCTGCAAACGCTGTGTGTTTCTGACATTCCTTATAAGGGCTGTTTGTGGTTTACTTTCATCTGAAGATGAAGGCGTTTGTCTCTTTCAGTCAAAGCACGCACCGTTCATTCTCACAAAGCCTGCGTAATAACAACAGTGTCCAATGTGCCTTACCTGTGTGTTGTAGAGAAAAAGACGTCGTAGTCCATTGAAACTCGTGTTCAGAAGAAAAGTTTGATGCGCTGAGCAACACGTAGCTATTATTCCACCGTGAACGTGCAGGAAAGCTGTGCGTCTGTGTCCAGTAAAAGAGAGCTGTCCTTCCCGTGTTTATGTTCAAATCTAGACGGTCTGCGTCTTCCTCAGTCTGTCCGTGTTTGTTTCAGGCGATGTGCGTTTTCCCCGCGAGCTGTTTTGTTTCAGTGCGCGCTGGTTCTCCGCGCGCTGTCGTCCCTCTTCGCCCCTTGCATGGGTTGATGCTGCTCCTCTGTTGCTGCTCAGTGTGAGTTTGGGCCGTAGCTGCGTCTCAGTTCCACGTTCACTCTCCCGGGCCGCACTGACAAACTATACAGACTTTTTCATAAGCTGTATTCGGCAGTTTGATAGTAGACCGAAATAAAGCACTCCAGAATGGACCTATTATTCGCTTTTCCCCACATATTTATCGTAACATGTTGGCCCCGCCTCCACAGCAAATCTGTCCAATGAGAGCGCTGGGTCTCACACATGTAGGCTAAATCTGATTACTTATAAAGTCCTATTGCACACAGCACTGTGAAAAACATGATACACTCCGAACCAAAAATAATAATATATTATTATTTATAATTTTAGAAAGTTAGTAATTTATTTTTTCAAGTGACTGATAGATACTTTTACATGGCTTGAATTTATCTGGAGTATTAGAGGCCCATGAATGATTAAACAGACTAAATATTTATTAAGTACTTGAATAAAAAACAATGTTGACTGAATGGAGATGCATCGTGATCAGGGGGCATATCGAACCGAATCGATCGTTAGCTGTAAGACATGTATCTTTAAAAAATCGTATCGTTGCTAGTGTATCGGGATGCACATCGTATCGGACAAAGATCCAAGATTCCCATCACTAATATATATATATATATATATATATAATATATATATATATATTATATATACACACATACATACATACATACATACATGTATGTATGTATGTATGTATGTATGTACTGTATGTATCATTTTAGTGGAATGCGTAGTTCAACCAGTCATAGATACTTCAAAGTAGAAACAGAGCTGTGAGGCCATCTTCACATGTATCAGTGAGACCTGAACACATCCAGATTGTCTTTTGGAGGCTCACCAGGCTGTTTAGCACAGAATACAGACTGACTATCTGGTTTGGACATTATTTTGATCTCTGGAGCAGATTTGGACGAACTACAGTGAGTGAAATCACTGCCCACCTCACTCCTCCACCTGTTGCTCTCTCTCTCTCTCAGAAATAACACTGCACTTGTTACATAACACTGCTGCTTCTCCTCTCTGTGTTTCTATTCTTGTTCTCTTGATGTGTATAGAACTGGTAACATTGTCTTTATGCAGATTAGAGGTAAGATCTTAAAGCCTGAGCCCAGGCCCGGGCCCGACCCAGCCCGAAATTTGGGCCGGGTCGGGCCAGAAATGTATTATTACGTTCGGGTTGGTTTGGGCGGAGCTCTGTGCTTCTCTTTCGCTGTATTTAACAGGCACAGTATGTTTCCCACTGAAGCTGCACTGAAGCCTTTGTCTCACTGTATGAGTGTCTGCTCCAACTAATCTGACCAAATGCACATGGAGAAATGAGTGTACTCCATTAGAGACACTAAACACACCGCAGAACATGTGCAGATCCCAAAATATTGTGTAATAGATGTTGCAGTCGAGCTGTAACTGATTTTCTTTCTTCCATAGTTAAAAGGCTCAATTCCAGAGAGCTACTTATATGTACTATGATAGATAAGAGCTTTCCAGATTAAATTATATTTAGTATTCGTGTGCATGTGTGGTTCGTGTTTTAGTTTTATCTTTTGTAGCCTGTGTCT